>VDFB02344888.1:0-63278 GCA_007258455.2 Sequoia sempervirens | reverse complement strand
ATTTGGAGTTTTATTTAGGGTTTACGTTAACTGATGGTAGTGTTCCAGTTAACTGCTTTCAATAAGGACGTGCATGCTTGCACAATTGTCCATTTTTAGATTAGATGTTTCGGTTAACTGATGGTAGCTTTCCAGTTGACTGTATAGTTTACTTCATTAGGGTTTGGCAGCGAATCTTGCATGCATTGCAAGATAGATGACTCAAGGTGATTTTAGGGTTCCCTACACCTTGATGTATATAAATAAGAGCTTTTGCTCATTTGTAAATAACTTTTGCTTGAGAGAGAAATATATGCTGCGCCTACCTTGCCCTCAATATAGCTCTTTTGGTATTTGTTCATGTGTCTTCACTATTACGATTAATTGTTATGCCACATAGGGTTTCATGCAATTGTAATGGTGAATTCTTTCCATAGTTTAGATAAATCTGTTTTGTGCATCTTTACCATTATGATCAATTGTTATGCCACATAGGGTTTCATGCGATTGTGATGATAAATCTGTTTTGTGAATCTTTACCATTATGATCAATTGTTATGCCACATAGGGTTTCATGAGATTGTGATGATAAATCTGTTTTGTGAGTCTTTGCTATTATGATCAATTGTTATGCCACATAGGGTTTCATGAGATTGTCATAGTTTAGATAAATCTGTTTTGTGCCTAATAAACTTGTTCAGAGTGAGCTAATAGTTGCGCCACCTTGCCTTCAAGTAGAGAATTTAAACTCGTTTATCGTCTGATAGTCAAAACCTTGCTCCGTTTCCTCATGCTCTGTTTTCTTGAGGAAACCGGATAGAATTTAAGTTATTAAGTTTGGTTGTAGTTAGTAGATCTGCAAAACCAGAAAAACTCAGCTGCAACGTATATAGTTTTCGAGAAAGCCTTGTACCTCTACAGCTGAAACAAAAAGATAGGATTTAGTTTAGTTTATTTCCTTTGCAAGTACTTTTGTCAAGCATAACGAGGGAGCTTCCCCTCCTAATTTGAAGAGCACTCATTGCGTAGTGTGCATAGCTGTCCGTACCAACTCTTACTCCAGAGGTGCTAGTTGTTACGCCAACACTCATCAATCCTAGGAATAGGATATCTATTCTTGATGGTCTACTGATTTAATGCGCGGTAGTCAACACACATAGGCATTGTTCCATCTTTCTTTTTTACCAACACTACTGGTGAAGCAAAAGGGATTTTGCTTGGCCGAATAAAACCCATCTCCAAAAGCTCTTTGATGGCTTTCTCAATTTCATCTTTTTGCTTCTTGGGATAATGGTAATGCGTGGTGATGACAGGCTTTGCTCCTTCTATTTCAATCACATGCTCAAAACCTCTTTTAGGAGGTCTGCCAGGAGGTAGGCTACCAAAGACTTTACTCTTCTTGGTAAGTAAGGCTTGGATATCAGAATGATATTGCCTCTTCTCTTCCACTAGATCAGCTGGTAGGACCATACACTCTGCTACCCACTCAACTTGATCATAACGGATCAGCCTTTCCATTCTTTTCAAGGACACAATTTGAGGGCCCCCATTTGACATCCCTCTCAAAACAACATTCTTTCCATTAGCTTGAAATTTCAGCTCCATTGTTTGTAAATTCAAAGTGATCTCTCCAAGAGATCGCAGCCATTGTATTCCTAACACGGCATCGGTATCACCAATACCCTCAACATAGAAATCATCTTTTACTTCATAATTTCCTAATTGAATAGAAAGGTTAGGAATTTTCTTTGTGCATGACGTGGTCAAACCATTAGCTACCATTACTTTGAAGCCTTCAAACTCTTTAGTTTTCAAACCTCTCTTTGTTACCAATCCTTCGTCAATGAAGTTGTGCGTTGCTCCAGTATCAATTAGAGCAACTATCCTTTGAGATCCAACCACTCCACGAACCCGAAAGGACTCATTTTTTTGAAAACTTGATAGTTGTGCGAAAGCACTACCATCTCCAACCTCATCGGGCTTCTCTTCTGGAGCTTCTTCACCTTCACTATTTGCTGATTCGTATTGTTGATCAGACGAATCAGATTCTGATCCATAATTAGAATAGACCTCCATTTAGTTTGATTTGCCTCTTCCATAGCAACGGTGACCCTTAACCCAAGGTTCATGGCAAGTGTAGCAAACTCCATCTTTTCTAAGCTATTCTTTGAGCTCTTCTAACATCTTTGGTGGAAACTTCTTTAGCAGATTTGAAGAACTTTTTTTATCCTTCTTATGCCTGAAAGGTTTCGAATGAAACTTAGGCCTTGGGGCTGCCAACTCCATGCTCCTCGCTTTCTTGATGGCTTCATCTAAAGTTGGTGGATCAAAGGCTTTGACCCATCCCTTCAAAGGCTCCATTAATCCTTCTGAAAAGAGAACCACAAGTCTTCTCTCAGTAATGTTAGGCACCATTACTGATAACCTTTGAAAATCAGCCACCTAATTTTCTAAAGATCCTTGTTGCTTCAACTGTGCCAATTCTTTGAATCTCAACTCAGGATCCTTGGTATCAAATCTTTCGATCAGCTTGTTGGTAAACTCATCATAGGTGCGGATGAGGTTATGGCCCAGAGTGACCAATCCATGAGTCCACCATTCATGAGCTATCCCATCCAAATGCAATGTGGCAAATTTAATTGCATCTTCTTCTAGCATTGGTCTAACAGAGAGATAGTTATCCAATTTCTGCACCCATGATCTGGCTGTACTCTTATTACTACCATCAAAATGCTCCAAAGTTATCTTTCCAAAAGTTATTTTATTATTGCACAACACAAACCAGCACTTGGCCAACTTGATTAGCGTTAGCTCCAAAACCAAATTCTATCAAAGCAACTCTAACCAAGAATGCGCCCTAAAACCACTTAAGGAAGAGGGGCGGGCATATGGTCAGAGGATCCCTAGGATTCAACTTGATACAAAAATTGAATACAATTGAACTGAAAATAAAACTCAACGTCAAGAATGTGCACACAAGATCCCAATGAGGGCGAGGTGCTAACATATGACGGAGTAATTATTACAAATAGGAAGTAAACTCAGGCGGATAACCAACCATGAAGATTCAACTATCTAATTCATCCGTTGTGGTGGGCATCCACTTAAGAGTGGGAATTCACCACTTGAGAGGGTACAAGAGAGATACAAATTCAATTATCCACACTCGCGGTAAACCATCCAGGGGTACTTAATGTGAGAAATGAGAAATAAGTTGCAACAAATAGGGACTGGAACAGTACTACTGTTTACAGTCTTACAAATAAGAAAGAGAGCTGCAAATTACATGTAAATTACAATAGCTTCAAAGCACATGAGTATTGGATGATCCCATACAAATAATTATCTCTCTAATTGCTGATAATGAATCAAAAACCTGAACTTCTAAAGTTTGATAAGAAAAATCAGCAAACTGGAATGAAGAACCAGCAATTGTGAACCCACTAAAATATTCATAACTCATTCAAAATACCTCAAAATCGAGTGATGTCTTTTGCAGAGGCCTTCTAGGAGGTAGGCGCCCAAATTCTGATCAGAAAACAACATCAAATCTTCACATATAATTTTTGGCACAAATCCCAAAGCTCTCCAGAATGGTACGGCCTTCCTTGAGGGTGACTTTGACATAAAAAATCAGAATCTTAACAATAAAATCCCAAAATTGGTGAGAAGGGGTGCCCATGGGAGACAATTACATTTCAAAAGTACCCAGAACCAAATTAAAATTAGACAAGGAGCTGCATTCAAATTTCACTTTCAGTTGTATGTGCACCGGCAACTCAAAATTATCAAAAACTCCAAAATTCTTCAACATATGAGCTCAATCTGCTAGTCTGATATTGAGAAGCAGCAAAAAAGCCAACTAGGTGTTATCTTTCAAACACGAAATTGGACAAGAGGCTAGGAGGTAAGCTTTCCTTGAAGCAATAATTCAATTGTCATTCCGACAGCATAACATTAGCAAAGTTCATGGATGATAAAAGTTGGAGCAAAGCTTTCATTTTATAGAAGATTAGAAGACTCTTCAAATCCCAAGAAGGTACGCCAAGAGTCACAAATGTCTTTTCAAATTTCCAAAAATCTTTTAATTCCTTAAGATGGTGTCCCATTTTGCAAAGCACATTATAACTTTATTTTAAAATATAAAACACCTTGTTGAAGGCATCCTTTTCCAAGCCCCAGTTTTAAATACAACTTAAAGTTGTTCTCCTAGGCCAAGGGGGTCAACTGCAAATTATAACATTAATGCCTTTATTTAAGAAATTCACCAAAATAAAACTTTTAGAAACCAGAACTTGAACTTATATGATTGCTCCAACTAAAAATGAAGACCTAAAGACTGACAACTGCATACTGCCAAAAATAGTATTTACTATAAATAGTAAACACTCAACATTGCCTCAAACCTCGAAGCAAGGAAACCCTAATTTTACCTCCACGAGCCTACGAGCCTCCAGAATAGGCTGAAGAGCGTCTGAATTGATCACTGATGAGAAGGGGACATTACATACGATTTTAATGTGCTTCTAGTTACTAAGGAAATTGATTCCTAGTATAAGGGCAATGAAACATCCCGAACCAATTTTTTCAATTTTCAATTACAATAAGCAATGCAACACACATCCGTTAGGGTTAGCACTTAAACCAAAATGATGCGGAACACAACTCTAACCAAGAATGTACACCAGGATCCCGAGATGGGCAAGGTGTGAGCATATGGTTAGAGGATCTCAATGCAATGCAATACTGAATAACTCTAACCAAGAATGCGCCAAATGACGGTGAGCATATGGTCAGAGGATCCCTACCAACTACAATGCTGAAAGTGACTCGACGCCAAGTATGTGCTATCCAACCCAAGGTGGGAAAGGAGCTACCATATGGCGGAGATTCTAATGAGCTACAATGCAATATTCAAATAAGATAGGCGGCAAGCCAGCCTCTTCCACTTATTCAGTGGGAAATACAATAAAGTAAAGAGTAGAAGAGAGAATGCTGATAGTACTACTGTTCAGCTTACAATTTGATAGAAAGTGCCTGCAAGGAACAAAGATTAGAAACTCTCCAATGCTGCAACAGTGAATATGATCTCCATGAAGCTTAATATGACTTCCTAGGAACAACCCTTCACCAACATGCAAATTGCTCAAATCTGATATGACAGACCAGCAGCTTAAATATGCAAAACCAGCACCCCTAAGACTCACTAAAATGCACTTTTCTCACTCAATACTAACTCTACTGATCTGAAATCAAATGCATAGCACCCCTAAGAAGATGGCGACCAAGTTTGGACAACAAAACTTCACCCAAGAAACCTTAATCTTTTTTGACACAAATCCCAAGGAGCTCAAATGGTACAGCCCTCTAAGAAGGGCGATTTTCCTTTATAAAATTCAACTCTTAATCAAAAAATCTGAAACTTGCCAAGAGGGGTCGCCCCTATCAAGGAAACACATTGGTTCAATACCCAGAAGGAGAATAATTTTATTTTCTTATATATGAGCAAAAACAACTTCCAGCTACACAGAAACAGCAAATCCATAATTTGATATAAAAACAAGAACTGAACTCCAAAAGGCAAAACAAAGCTACAATGCAAACCTCACTACAAATCCTCTCAACAATAAGCAAACTTCTCCACTAGGTGCTATCTCTCAAGCACGAAGTCGAGCCATGGCTAGGAGGCATTCATTCCTTGAAGCAGTTATAGATTTTGAGAGGAACTTCTAGAAGCTTCAAGAAGGCGCCAAATATTCAAATTTGAATTTAATTTATCTCCCTCCACAGGTGGCGTCCATTTTCCAAGGTAATATTTGACTTTTAACTTTTTAAAAATAACCTTCCTCTCAAGTAGGCGTCCCACTTCACCAATAAATAATTTGGCCTTAGGAAAATATAAATTATCTCCTAATGAGATAATCACCCTTGAAGTCCCCCTTTTAAAACAACTTAAAGTTGCAATGCTAAGCCAAGGGGTTATAATATTATAATATAACATTATTTTAATTAAAATACTTATCTCTCCAGAAAATGCATCAAAAGGCCAAAACAACCATACCAATTGAACTGACTGCAAAGGGAAGCTAAGTAAACTAAAGCCAACAGGACCACTGTCAAAAATAGAATTTACTAAAAATAGTAAATTCGGAAAGTTGCTCGGATCAAAGTGCATGCGATACCATTGCGAAGCTTTCTGAAAACCTAGAAAAATCCGCAATCCAAAATCCCAAACTCTGAGGTGTAGCCGTCATAACTTACTAAAAATAGTAAGTCCGGAAAGGTTGTCCGATGCAGTTGCATGTCATACCTCTACGAAACTCTCTGAAAACCCAGAAGGAATCCAGAATGCAAACAACCAAACTCCAACATGCAAACCCCTAAATCTTCAAAAGAACCCACCAAATAGCTGGAAACCCTAATTCTGCCACTGACTAGTTGACAACATCCCAGGGATAGGTCATCAATCACTGAAAAGTGTAGTGCTAAAAATGGGGATATTACAGTCCGCCCATCCCAAAATTGCTTGTCCTCAAGCAATACCACCACAACTCCCGAAAAATTAAGACTAATCCATACCAAAACAAGTATGATCCTAGGTTCCCAAGTCTGTCTCAGGAAGGACCCAACATGCCGATGTTGCACCACTCTGATCACATCAGTGAAAACATCATGCCAATGCCGCACTAACCATGCTTGTAACTCCAAGGTGTTACCATCCATGATACTCAAACTAAAATATCTTAAAGGAATGAGATCAATATCATGCAACGCCTCAGGTCCAAGATGCTCAAAGTCAACAGTATCAACCATACCACTGTCAACCACAATTCTAAGCAAGAAGAAAGATAGGCTAGTCAACTCAAAATTAATCTCCTCAACATACCTCCACATGGTAACAAACGAAGCCCTGATGGCAAATGTGACATCTTCAAATCTTCTTGCAAAGAGGAAAACCATCCTTTGCAAGAGCTCAACAAACTCATACTCACGTCTCCTCATGGAGCTACTATGCACCAACTGAATTATACTGACACCACCAAGAAGACTTCTAATCACTCTTACAGTTCCAACTCCAAAAGTCTCAGAATGAATAGCCAGAGCATGTGGTAGTTCGCTGTCCCGAACCAGTATAGTAAAGAAACTATCAAGATTTGCTTCACAAACCTCCATAAGGTGAACTCCGAGAATAGGGTAAGTGTGAAGGAACAAATAATCTCTGCTGTTCAAGGCTGAAGCCAATGAAGTGCAATCTGATTTTAGTACTTCACACAAGGAAAAATAGTAGCACCAATGGAATTTCCAAGTGTGAGTATATGAGATGAGCATTGAGTTGCAAGATAACACCTCCAAAGTGGCCGGAAAATACACTAGAGCAACCTCCAACTGAAAACTACCACCTCTTAGACTGAAAGTGAAGAACCCACTCTCTTGAATGAAAGTAACTCCACATGTAAGGTGGCTGGTCTGCCTCCAACCAGCAAGCTCGTGTCTCAAAATCTGCCTTTGTCTTAGCCGAAAGTCACTCCCAAGAGCAACTGATTGTTCATCTCTCCAACCCATACTCAAAATTTCTCTCCAATCCATTTGTTGATGAATAAACGGAACCATCAAGTGGCTGGAAAAGAAGGGAACAATATCAACAAAATTGGAAATTTGATCCTTATCCCTCCAAAAGTCCTTTCCATATGTAATAAGCTCCATCAACCTATGTTGAGAATCCCAAGCATGGATACCCAACTGAAAGTGATTTTCAACATTTTGAAAAGAAATCTCAACGCACTCCCCAGTGCTAGTGAGAATCAAGTGCATTCTCTTAAAACTGATGTCCCGCCTAGTGAATCCTTGAAGCTTAACCATGAAAGCTTCAACAACATTGGAGTATGACACATAGAGTGGCTTCAAATTCAACTCCCAAAATTGACTAGTATGATCCAAAACATCACTCCACCCAAGGGAGGGATTATCAAGAATGCAACCACCAAGTTCTGGTCCACTTTTCTTCCATGCCTTCTGGATAGTAGGTCTGAAATCTTCACTCCTTGCTGCTGTAATGAAGTTACCAACAGCTACCAAGACTTGTCTCATCAACATCTTGATGTCGAAGATGTCGAAATCTCCTCGAATCAACACTTCCCATGTAGAGACTTCATCCTCAAACCCTCTTATGCATTCGCTAACAAGCAACCTTGGAAGATTATTAATCACAATTTGTGTCACATCTTCATAGAGTGAAATCAAAGCATCCTTAGACTGGAGTTCATGCTTGACCTCATGCTTGGTCACTTCACTACATGACTCATTTTTCAAAACAAAGAGAGGATTGTCATAAGTTGCTTCAGCACCCACTTCAAAGAAGGGATTGTCAAAAACTTGGAAGTCATTCTTTTCATCTTGCTGATCCAAATCTGCACATGCAACTTCTGATTTTCTTGAGATGCTTTCAAGATCAAACTCCTCTTGAAGACAGTCAAACTCTCCAATCACTTGATTGATTTCTTCAGCTCTTTGTGCACCCTCTTGCTCCTTGAAAAGTTTGAAATCGGCAAACTGGTCTTCAACCTTTGTTAGATCCAACTGAGTTTCTTTCAACTTGTCGTTTATTGATTTAAGCTCCAGAGTAAGCTCATCAACCTTTCTCTCTTTTCCTTGGAGAACACTGAAGGACTTCTTTGCAAGTTCAATGGCATGATCTTGATCCTCCATCAAGTGTATGCAATCTGATTTCAACGCCTCCAAAGAGTCTCTGATAAGTTGCAAGTTGAGAAGAGCAACTTCATCCTTAACTCCTCTTCTTCTCTCTTCAAGCTGAGCCTTCCAGTAGAGATCTTCAATCAAACTGTGAGTGCGATCAAATTGGGATAGAATTCGCACTTCCCTCTTAAAGGACTCTTTGACTTGACCTTCCGACTCAAGAATATGCAAAGATGGCGGATTGCTGGTTGGCTGATTTTCAAAATCAGAACTTTGTTTTGTGTCTTTGCGGCCATCATAGCTGTTCCAGCTTTCGTGTCTTTCACCATCAACTAGAGGAGAGTGCTCAATGTCATGGAGAGGAACACATTCCACAATTTCTTCGATCCTAAGTTTGCAATCAACTTCATGTATTGAAAAATCAGATTTGTGCTTAGTAACACCTTTAAACTCTACATCTTCGAGAGCCATATGGTCTTCTAGCTCTCCTTCTTCATCACTGTCTCCTTGATCAAACATTATGCCAGCACCCAACTTTATCAAGGAATCATATTTGTCCGTTGTTCGGAAAGTTTCTGTAACCACATATTCCTCTTTAGTGGCTGCAACCACTTCAAAGAGATCATTATGGAGCTTTGTTAGACAATCTTCTTCTTCAAAGGCAACTCCTCCTCCAAGGGCTACCTCATAGTTTGCCATGAAATCTGGTTCTCGTTCTTCATCAGGATCAAAGGGAAACTTATCCCACACAGGTTCTTTATCATAACTTGACGCCAACACACCCGAATCCCAAATGCCAAGGGGTTGACTGAGATGATCAAACAAAAAAATATTTTCATGCTCCACTGGAGGTATTGACTCATGGAATAAGCCAACTCCTGAATCTCTTAAGCTGATATCATCAAAAACATTTCTCTCCAATGGCTCAGTTTGCTGCTCAAACCCAATGTCACCATCATAATCGAATGAAGAATCTTCATTGCTTGTTGTTTTGTAAACTTCACCGTCATTATCTTCACCATGAGGAAGTATTATGCTGATGTCTTCGTGTAGAACTTCTTGAGAAGTTGGGACAGCAACTTGAAGAGAATCCATCTTTACCAAATCGTCAACATGATCCGGTATGGACTCTTTGGAATCATCTCCATCATCATGACCACTAATCTTTCCTGCATCTTGCTCTAATTTCTCCAAAAGTGGCTTCAATTTCTCCTCACATTGATTAAACAATCCCTTAATCAGCATAGCAGCCATAGGGGAACCCTCTTCTTCATGTTCATATGCGTCCAAGAGGAAGGATTGGACACTAGGTGGAATTTCATTAGCCTCATTAATAGTGAGAACAAGAATATTATTCACAGCTGCAATAACATCATTTTCCTGTTTGCTCCAAGTGGATATGAAGAGGTAACAAAACAAGTGATAAATCTGATCATGCATTTCCAAGTCTAATAGCAAGTTACTTATCCTGAGATCTGAAAATGTTTTTAAGATAGCAACCTTTCTAGAAAATAGACTGCTTCCAGTTTCATCAAGATCTTGGAAACTTTCAACAATTCTATGAAGAATCTTCTTCATAGTTTCCTCTTCATAAGGCATTAGGGGAATCACAATTCTCATCAACTCCATGAAGCAAGAAGTAATCAGCAGCTTGGTTTCTTCATTTGGATGTCCCAGCCAATAGGGTTGAATTAAAAGGTGAACTGCAGGTGATAATGCCAACTGCATCCGTTCAGAAGGTGACTGCTTCACCTGTCTCAAACATTGTTCCAATATTTGAAGATTATTTTTTTCATCTTCCCTTGACTTACATTCTTTGTCAAGTCTATTTCCGGTCGCAAAAAATGTTTGTTCTAGCTTTATCTCTTCTCTGTTAGCCATGTTTAACTGCCACTTCTAAACTGAGCTGAACTCTGTTCTGACCTCTGGTGTAGAACTGATTCCTCCGTCTTTCAATTGTCAACTAAACCTTGTTGGGCACAGGATGGCAGGATCTTGGCTCTGATACCACTGAAATATCCCGAACCAATTTTTTCAATTACAATAAGCAATGCAACACACATCCGTTAGGGTTAGCACTTAAACCAAAACGATGCGGAACACAACTCTAACCAAGAATGTACACTAGGATCCCGAGATGGGCAAGGTGTGAGCATATGGTCAGAGGATCTCAATGCAATGCAATACTGAATAACTCTAACCAAGAATGCGCCAGATGACGGCGAGCATATGGTCAGAGGATCCCTACCAACTACAATGCTAAAAGTAACTCGACGCCAAGTATGTGCTATCCAACCCAAGGTGGGAAAGGAGCTACCATATGGCGGAGATTCTAATGAGCTACAATGCAATATTCAAATAAGATAGGCGGCAAGCCAACTTCTTCCACTTATTCAGTGGGAAATACAATAAAGTAAAGAGCAGAAGAGAGAATGTTGACAGTACTACTATTCAACTTACAATTTGATAGAAAGTGCCTGCAAGGAACAAAGATTAGAAACTCTCCAATGCTGCAACAGTGAATATGATCTCCATGAAGCTTAATATGATTTCCTAGCAACAACCTTTCACCAACATGCAAATTGCTCAAATCTGATATGACAGACCAGCAGCTTAAATATGCAAAACCAGCACTCCTAAGACTCACTAAAATGCACTTTTCTCACTCAATACTAATTCTACTGATATGAAATCAAATGCAGAGCACCCCTAAGAAGATGGCGACCAAGTTTGGACAACAAAACTTCACCCAAAAACCCTTAATCTTTTTTGACACAAATCCCAAGGAGCTCAAATGGTACGACCCTCTAAGAAGGGCGATTTTCCTTTATAAAATTCAACTCTTAATCAAAAGATTTGAAACTTGCCAAGAGGGGTTGCCCCTATCAAGGAAACACATTGGTTCAATACCCAGAAGGAGAATAATTTTATTTTCTTATATATGAGCAAAAACAACTTCCAGCTACACAGAAACAACAACTCCATAATTTGATATAAAAGCAAGAACTGAACTCCAAAAGGCAAAACAAAGCTACAATGCAAACCTCACTACAAATCCTCTCAACAATAAGCAAACTTCTCCACTAGGTGCTATCTCTCAAGCACGAAGTTGAGCCAAGGCTAGGAGGCATTCATTCCTCGAAGCAGTCCAGCAACCATTTCGGCAGCATAACAATACTCAAGATATCAGATACCAAATGAAGAGCATAGGTTGGCATTTATAGATTTTGAGAGGAACTTCTAGAAGCTTCAAGAAGGCGCCAAATATTCAAATTTGAATTTGCTTTATCTCCCTCCAAAGGTGGCGTCCATTTTCCAAGGTAATATTTGACTTTTAACTTTTTAAAAATAACCTTCCTCTCAAGTAGGCGTCCCACTTCACCAATAAATAATTTGGCCTTAGGAAAATATAAATTATCTCCTGATGAGATAATCACCCTTGAAGTCCCCCTTTTAAAACAACTTAAAGTTGCAATGCTAAGCCAGGGGGTTATAATATTATAATATAACATTATTTTAATTAAAATACTTATCTCTCCAGAAAATGCATCAAAAGGCCAAAACAACCATACCAACTGAACTGACTGCAAGGGAAGCTAACTGAACTGAAGCCAACAGGACCACTGCCAAAAATAGAATTTACTAAAAATAGTAAATTCGGAAAGTTGCTCG
The DNA here is from genome assembly GCA_007258455.2 of Sequoia sempervirens. NCBI lineage: Eukaryota > Viridiplantae > Streptophyta > Pinopsida > Cupressales > Cupressaceae > Sequoia > Sequoia sempervirens. Next base: position 50,933 of record VDFB02344888.1, on the reverse strand, counting down.
GATCAAAGTGCATGCGATACCATTGCGAAGCTTTCTGAAAACCCAGAAAGAATCCGCAATCCAAAATCCCAAACTCCGAGGTGTAGCCGTCATAACTTACTAAAAATAGTAAGTCCGGAAAGGTTGTTCGATGCAGTTGCATGTCATACTGTTGTGACGTTTTCACACATTGCCCCATTGCAAATGGGGACCCTTTGCTTTTTTGCTTTTTGGGTTTTTCCTTGGCGTCACAACTGCTTATCACCATGTTTCTTTACAATGGGGAGTTAAAGTTTCGAAGAATCATCCAAGCCAAGCGAAGAATTTGAGCCTGAGTCATTGTCCAAACATCATCATCGTGTTTAGGAGACCAGAGGGACGAAGATCGACTGTCGTTTCAGTCAATTCTGACACCTCCTACTTTTTAGGGATTGCCCCTCCGGACCCCCCCTATTTTTTAGGGACTTTATTTTTGGCATTTTTGGCCTATTCTGGACTTCCTATTTTTTAGGGGCTATTTTTAGAAAGTTGCTATTTTGGGAAAAGTTTCTATTTTTGTCAGGTTTTCTATATTTGGAAAGGCCCTGAATTTTGAAAATCCACTCAGAAGTTCCAAAAAGTCAATAGAAATCTCAGAAAATCAATTCGAAAATTTGTGAAATTCGTGATGTAAATCAGAAAATAAGTGAAAATCTGGAAAAATCGGTAAAGAAATCACAGAAAATGGTGAAGAAATCTGGAAAATTCATGGCAGATTTGCCTAAGTATGACTAAAAATCTAAGTTACCGAATCGGGTACGGGTACGTGGGTACGGGCACATGTACGGTACGCCGGTACTGCATAAATTTTTTTTTGGGTGTGGGTACGTTTGGGTACGTCCGTACAAAAACATATAAAAATCATAGAAAATTAGTATAATTATAAATTTACAATATATTAATATAATTTTTATAATATAATTAATATTATAATAATATTACTATATACATTATACATATAATAATTTAATATTTACACCTATATTAAAATAATAAATAAAATAATTTAATTTAAACAAATAAAACATTATTATTTACACCTATAAATAAAATAATTCAATTTAATATTTATACCTATATTAAATAATAAATAAAATAATATAAATGTAAATTAGTAAATAATAAATAATTTAAAAGTGTTTTTTTCTGATTGTATAAATTAATATTTACACCACACAATATTAAATAATAAATAAAAATAAATAAACGTTTAAAAAAAAAATTTAAACCGACCCACTCATTTGTTTAAAGTTTTAAAATGTGAATAAAAATATTTTAAAAAAATGATTAGAGAGTGCTCAAAAAATTTGCGGCAAAGAAATCTGTCGCCGAACCTGCAACCCACTCCTAACCTGCAACTTGCGTCATCTCCCAGCCTGCATCATCTCCCAGCCCACGTCGGTTTGCAACAAGCTTCGACGGAGTCCACAAAGAATATGCGCCAAACACTTGGGAAACGCTACAAATTCGTCACGTCGTGCAAAAAATAGTCCAGATTCGTCAACGGCATGGTGGAAGCGTCTCTGCTAGGGAAATTTCGAACCCTACCTGATTCCATAGCGAATCTAGGAGGTATTCGATTTGATACGTCTCGTACCCGGAATCGGGAGGGTAAAGCCACGATTCCGGTAACATAGCTAAAAATCATGGCAAGAATTCATAAAGGCATGAAAAGAAGACTGAGATTTTAACCAACAATCTGAATGAAGGACAAAATCAATGGCAAAAGTTTCAGCCAAAGACAATGGCACAAGTCAAAGACAAGATAGCCTTGGAAAAAGTCTAAATGGCAGGGAGGAGTGTCAAGTCCGCCCAACAATGGCATAAAGGTTGGCCAAGTCCGCCTTGGACAAATAAAGGAAATGGCATGGAGTAGGGTGAAGTCCGCCCTTGGAAGCAACACAAACTATGGCATGGAAAGGTGGTAAGTCCGCCCAGCTGATGGCTTGAAGATAAGACAAGTCCGCCTTGCACCATGAAGAATGGCATGAACGAGTAGCAAGTCCGCCCTTGGACAAAATGTGGAATGGCTTGGACAAGTGGCACATCCACCCTAAGGAGATGGCATGCTAGGAGGTAAAGTCTGCCCACCAAAAAAGGAGATGGCATGGAGTAGGGTGATGTTCGCCCTTGGAAGCAACACAAACAATGGCATGGAAAGGTGGTAAGTCCGCCCAGCTGATGGCTTGAAGATAAGACAAGTCCGCCTTGCACCATGAAGAATGGCATGAACAAGTAGCAAGTCCGCCCTTGGACAAAATGTGGAATGGCTTGGACAAGTGGCAAGTCCGCCCTAAGGAGATGGCATGCTAGGAGGTAAAGTCCGCCCACCAAAAAAGATGGCATGGAGTAGGGTGAAGTCCGGCCAGCCACATAAAGGATGGCACAAACATAAGCAAAGTCCGCCCCTAGCTATATGGCATAAAGTAAGGTGAAGTCCGCCAACTCCAAAAGGGTAATGGCATGAGGTCAAGTAAAGTCCGCCCCAAGATGGCATGAACACAAGTAAAGTCCGCCATATGAAAAGAAAAAGTGGCTTGAGCATAGGCAAGGAAAAAATTAAATGGCTTGGACTAAGGCTAAGTCCGCCTTGAAGAAAAATATACATGGCTCAACAAATGGAAAGTCTGCCATACCAAGAAGGAGTGAGGGAAAATTAAAATTTTGCCTAAGTGTGGACATTGGAAAATTTAAAATATGCTTGGCACTATGAAAAATTCGCAACACTTAGAGAAAATAAGAAATATCTTTCTAAGTCCAACATTTATATGTCAAACATTTTCGCCTGAGACTTGGGATGGAAAGAAAATTATGGCAAAATGAAATTGGATGGAAAGAAAATTATGGCAAAGTGAAATTGGAAAGAAATTTTTTTCCTAAGGCATTGGCAAGAAAAATTTTGGAAAATCAAATTTGCCTTAAATAAATGCCATAAAATGAAGGGGTTGAAAATAACACATAAAATAATTATTTTAATTATTTTAATTATTTATTTTTCAATACCCCAAAGAGATAACCAAAAGAAAATCACCTTGAAAGTGCGCCATGACACTTGAATGGAAAATAAATGGAACAGGTCTCAGAAAGTTTGCCATATGGAAGACTTGATAAGAGGTCCGACCTCAAGAGAGAGACATGGAGAATTTGACATGAAGCCCTCCAACATTTGAAGATAGATGGAAAAAGACTCTCAAAGTCCGCCATGGAAAAATGTTCACCAAGTCCAACTTGTAGAGAGAGAGTATGGCAAACAATGAGAAGTCCGATTTCGGGAGATAGAAATGAAGAGTTAAATATGAAATATGCTCGTGCCAAGATGAAAATGACAAAGAGAGTATGAAGTTTGCTTTAAATTCGAAACAAAATTCACTTTGATATCAGGAGAGGGAGTGTTAAAAAATTCAGCACGAGGCCAGATTTCAGGAGAGAGAAAATGAAAATCTTCATCCAATAATTTTTGCCATGGCTAAATTTAAAAGATAAAATCAAATAAATTAGCCATTTTGGAGAAAATTAAAAGCTTGAAAATGAAATTTATAAAAAATCTTTCAAAGCTTATCCTGAAAAGTTATCTTTAGGAGAGAGAAAATTTGAAATATTTTTTTTATTTTATTGCAAGTGGATGACTACACAAGACGAATCTTCAAAGAGGGGAGTCCACCCTTGCACATGGCAAGACCAACAGGAAGTCCGCCAAGAATTTGGCATCATGAAGACAACGATAGGCACATCGTCAAGTACATCCAACTTACGCAAGCCAAATTCAAAATTGAAGACAAATCCACCGACAAAGTTCATTTGAGCACAAAAATGGCCAAAATATTAGTAGCCAAAATTTGGCTAAGTATGGAAATTCTTCACAGGGAAGGTTCCAATTTCCTCCATTATTCAAGGCACTGGAAAGAATATCTAGACATCTTGGGGGGGCTTTCATCTACAATCCTAGACCTATTGAAGCAATCCGGGCAAATTCTTGAAGGATTTCATCTCCTGAAGAATTAAAGACAAGCTTCCAATCAGAATCAGATGATGACAAGAAGAGTGTTCCAAACAAAATTTCATACTTAAACAATTTCTTGACATAAATTGGATAATTCAGAAAGGAAATCCAAAGGAATGACACTTGCTCCAAGGTGAGACTTCCAATGTAGGCAAGAAGGAGAAGCCAAAGTCTTAAGGGAGATCCAAAGATCAAAGTTAGGAAAGAACAAGCACAACGGATAGAGTCATCAACAAGGAAAATATTCTAAGGCAAGCACGTAGCGACCAAGGAAGGCATCCAGCACGTTGAGGTGGCGCCTCGTCATCTTCCAATCAATCAAATTATTCCAAATCAACATGCAACAACTTTCTATTTTATTTGTTGGTTCATATTTAGCAAAAAGGACAAGTGTCCTCGAATGTAATTTTCTCATTGGTCGAGGGGTAGCAAACCCTAATTAGGGTTTTATTTGTAATCTTGGCCGTTGATCCTAAATCAATCTTGGCCATTGAATTGTAATTGGGGAGCCTATAAATTGAGCTCACCCCCTCATTTGTAAAGAATGGGAGCATGTTGCAAAACATGTTGAGATAAGCAACTGTTGTAAGATTACCAAAGTAATAAGTAATGCATGCATTGTTCTGATGGTGATTACTTCTCTTATTTTGGAGTTGTCATGGTTCTTATCCCTCATCATAGTTTAGATTTTATTTCATGTATGTTAGATGAATGCAAGATCGATAAGTATTGATTTATGGTGAAACTTTTGCTCATACTTTCTTTGAATGGATGATTTTCATTCAATGCGTAAAGTTAGCCGAGCTTATTTTGTGGATGCTTAACTTCTGCGGATAATTATTGTTCGATTTGATGGTAGTTATTCATGACGTGAAAATCATAAGCACATTCCCTTGAAGATTGCACCCCCTTTGTGTAGTTGTCGTTGAGCGTGGCGAAGCAAAGCGTGGTTATTCGTTCCACCAAGTCAATACCGTCTCTTGAATTCTTAGGAAGTAGACTAGAAATTCTAAACCTTTATCTCCTTTTTTTAGTTTGTTTGATCCAAGACCCAAACAGTAGAACTTCATTGTCTAGACTTTCATTCTGAATTGAACAAGCCTAGCGTAAGTCCCTTTATGTTACCAGCATAATCACATCAAACCACAGAGCTCATCCACACCTAACTAAAACATTGGAATTGCCATATGATCTTTCTTGCAGTCTTAGCATACGAGGTAGTTTTTCAAGAGGGGATGGAGCGTCTTTGACACTTTATTCTAGAATGTTTGTTGTGTCATAAAACACGCATCAACACATACCTTTGCGAAGCTCTCTGAAAACCCAGAAGGAATCCAGAATCCAAACAACCAAACTCCAACATGCAAACCCCTAAATCTTCAAAAGAACCCACCAAACAGCCGGAAACCCTAATTCTGCCACTGACTAGCTGACAACATCCCGAGGATAGGCCATCAATCACTGAAAAGTGTAGTGCTAAAATGGGGATAGTACAGGCAACCCTTCTTACAAATTATTGGATTTTATTTTGCAGATTTTGAATTTCTAGAGGAGGCCGTACTTCTCCTTGGCCGTACCATTCTCTTCATGTTGCCTTGGGATTCAAACTTGGCCAAAGGTGGCTTATTTGCATTGCTACATCATTATATGTTGTACGTCTTGCCCTTTGGGAGCTGTGATTGAATTTTTGAAGAGCTTGTTGAAGATTTGGTGAGTGAAATAAGCATTTGACTGATTGTTTGCTTGTTGGTTTGCGTTTCGGTTCATTGGAAATTCTAGAACAGACTTTGCTCTTCCAAGTTATGCTTAATTGTTGGGTGTTTAAGCTTCTAGTTCATGTGTATGCAATTTGAAGGAGATAGAAGCATTTTGGAAGAAGTTTTGAATAACCTAGTGGAAAGTTTAGTTGCTGGTCTGGTTATTTCAGTTTGCCGGTTTGGAAATCAGACCTGATTATTTCTCTTATCATGTTTAATTTCTTGGTCTTCAACTCATATTTGCAATCTGAGATACAATATAACCTTTGCAGAAGTTTGGAGTAAATTTCTATTCAAAAATTCATTGCAAGAGGCTCATTGTAAGTTGGTTACAGTAGTACTGTATCAACCCTTTTATCATTAGCTTATTTTCAATTGTAACACTTTGTAAATTGCAGATAATTTGTATTGTAAGGCTGTGAATTAGTAGTACTAATCCAGTCAATAATATTGCTGCATTTACTTTGTGATTTTTTATGCCAAACACTATAACCCCTGGATGGTTTACCACCAATGTGGAGAATAAACAAATTATATCTCTCTTTCTCACCCACTGAAAAGTGGTGAATCCCCACTCCCAAGTGGATGCCCACCGCAGTGGATGAATTAGTTTGCTTTGTAATATCTTCCCCCCATTGTATTAGTGGAAGTGTGGAAGACTTTTATGGCTGGTTCACCACCTAGCTCCATTCGATTGTAATTTCATTTCAATTATGGCTTAGTTTTCTCCGCCATATGACAACACCTCTCCTTCCTTGGGATTGAGTGTGCATTCTTGGCGTTGAGATCTTTTAAATTTGGATTTCAATTTTGGAGCTAACGATAATTCATTTGGTGTAGTGTTGATTGTGTCTAATTTTGGGGAAACAATTGAAGGGGCGTATTTCATCCAACCAAGACTATTCCACCCTTGGAGTGGCATGCTTAGTGGAAACACTTGTACCTACTTTCTCTACCCATGCCATCACCTTGGAAGACACTTAACTTATTGGGGATAGTAGGGGGAGCGAATAAGTGACCCAGGCCTACCACACCTCCATGGTCGTGGCGAATCTTGAGTGGGACCCCCACCCCTCCATGGCCCATCCATGCCTTGGGACTGGGTAGACTATGAGTGGAATTTCCACCCCTCCAGGGCCCAACCCTGCCTTGGGTTCCGGGGGCGGGACTTAAGTGGGATTTTTAGGCACCACTTCCCTCGCACCCTTCCTCCTAATAAGCTTACAGACACTAAGAAGACAATCTTTTAGGAATTGAATACACTTGCATTCACCTTTAATCATTTAAATTCAAAGTAAAGATCTTGGCCTAGAATAAGTACAATCATGATAACATTGAAAGGAACCATATTCAATTCATAGCTAATTATAATCATGATAATATCAACGGAAAACATTGCATCAATAAACAAATTAGCAACTTCTATTATGCTATACCTTCCTAAATTAATGAGAAGCAATATATATATATATATATATTTATATATTTGCCTATAGATATTCCTATCCATACTCCTTTACTACTGCAATGTGAATAGTGTCAAGATCATTTATTTGTTAAAGAAACAATGCTTTTAATTAATACACTAATTAGGATTTGCCATTTCGGGGGTGCAATGATCTAGATGATTAGACTATGCTTGTTTTCTATAAGGTTTTGCATATTCGATGTTTAGACATAACAAAGGCCTTTAATGATTAGATACAACATTGATTCAACAGATCAATCATGAAGAGATGCAAGACATACAATGCACAATTCTATTATTAATGCACCAGTTATTTGAATATCTTATTGGTGATTGATTCTCTCTTTCTAATATTGGAATATGCTAAATATTAAAGCTAGTGAAATACATCACCTGGTTCGTTGTGTACTTTAATGCCTTTCTCCCGTTCTCTACCTGGTTGTGGTAGTCTGTATGGTGTTCCTTCAATTCCCCCTTCCTCATCAATTTCTTATTATTATTTATACCCTTTAGCATGGAGAGATTGTGTCTTTTGGAACAAAGATGTCCCTTTATCATATCGCTTAATCGAAGCTTTTTGGTAACTAATTCTAGTTTGATACTCTTTAACATTGCAACGCCTTTTATTAGTATTGTTCGCTGTCTTCGGGTTGAGCCTTCAACGATGCCTACAGGGTCAGCATATGTCCGGCCATGCTTCTGACATGGACCTTGATAGCCTTGACTCCCGTTGCATAAAGACATGTATCTATACGAATATATTGACTAAAGCATCGACGGGATTGTATCCCTTTTACAACAACCATTATGATAGGCTATGGAGGTGTAGGGTCTTTCGAAGAATTTGTCTTTCCTCGTCTGCAACATCTAAAGTGGCAGCGGTTGGGAATATCATCTTTTCACACACCTCCATGCGTCAATAATAATGGTGGTTTGCTAATGATCAACAGTAAAGAGGACGATAGGATTTTATTCGTAGTGCTCCATATATCATATCAAAATATTATCTTTTTTAACCCTTATAATGGTAATCGTTGATATTTATAGTTTGGTATCTTATATTAATTTTAATGTCTACTCTGATTATAACGTTTTAAACTGTTTTTATATTATAATATTATTAATATTATCTCAGCAATATAAAGATTTTCTATAGGTAATATTTGTTTGAACTTATTATTTGTATTTTTAAGATGTTATAATTTAGGTGACATAATAGTCCTCCCCTCTCAATTTGCTTGGCCTCAAGCAAACTCTTTTAATGTCATAGATATCTCTTAATATGGGTACTTGAGCAAAGGATTACGTTTCCGTTTCACTTGATAAGGAAACCCTAGGGGGGGTTCTTATGAATAGAGTTCAAGCGACATATTACAATCCTTATTTGGGAGATTGGTTGGGTGGTATGTTCTTAGATCTTTTAAGGTGTAAGGGTGATGTAGTTGCTAGATTGGCTCCTCCACAAAGCTCCAATTTTTTCCTATCGTCTCTTCCTTCCATTGGATGCTTTTGAGATCCCCTTCCTCATATCTCATTTTCTTGCTTGGATGCTCTTTGCTTTCTCCCTCGAGAATTGCTTGAATCTTGTGGGCTCAGCCTTTACATTTATGATCACGTCCCCAAGGCTTAAGTCATGTGAAACATAACCCTTTTCTTTTTAAGTCCTCCATTGCTTTGCATATATGGTCACGATCCTATTTCCTATTACAGTATGAACATATCTTTCCTCGAATCTTCCCTTCTTGGCCTTTCTTCCTTGTGAGGGGGTTTGGAGGGGGAGGTAAAGTTCCTAGGTTTGTCTCTTGATGCGTTATATTCAAATTTCATGGCTTTTTGGATGGCTTCATCTAAATGGGTGGACTCTAATGCACTCACCATGCTTTTGACCGATATATGTAATCCCTCTATGAACAGGTAGGTGAGTCTCTCTTGGGAAATTTCAAGTACCATAACTGCCAGTTTTTGAAACTCGGTGGCGTAGCTTTCAATAGTCCCTTGTTGTCTTACTCGGGTGAGCTCCCTAAAGTACCATTCCGGATGCCTTTGGTTGAATCTCTTGATCAATCTTTGAGTGAAATCATCATAGGTGGTAACTTGTTGATGACCTTGGGTTATGAGGCCGTGGTGCCACCATTCATGGGCCATCCCTGTTAGGTGCAACACGACGAATTTGATGGCATTTTCCTCCGTCATTGGGCTTAAAGATAGGCACGTATCCAGTTTTTGTATGCATGTGCATGTGGCGCTTTTTCCTTCTCCGTCAAAATTGATGAGGGTTAGTTTGCTTACCCTATTTTTGAGATCTTTGTTAGGTTGATTGCTTCTTTGGCTTTCCCTTTTAGGAGCAGTTCTTAGTTTGGCCTGACAATAATCTTTAAAGGGGATGGTGCCCCTAATTTCAAGATCTAGTCTATAATAAGCTGCTTTAATCTCATCTACATTAGCTGTGGGAGGTTCGTTGATTTCCCTTTCTTCCATGTGCTCTTCTCTAGGCAAGAAAGGTGGTCTTGTGGATCTAGAGCTGGTGGCTTTTGATGGTGTGGAATTATTGTTTTCAGAATGGAGCTTGTTTCCTTTCCATTATTGCTACTCATGTTCTAGATGGCTTGGAGGAGTTGTGTAGTTCTTTCACTCCTCTTGTTTTGGTCCCTAAGTGCTTGGGTGGTTTGTTCCATGAATGCCCTCAACTTGTTATTTGTGAATGCGTCCATGGTGTTGTTTGTGGTGGTTTTTTGGTAGAGTTTCTTCTTTGGTATGTTTGCATTAACTATAGTTTTCATAGGATGGCAGGATTATGCTTTGATACCACTGTAATGTCCCTTACCTAGTTTGCCCTAGAATTCGCTTGTTGATTAGGTTTAGGGTTTCTTCTTTCCAGATGAATGTTCTGTTAACGAATTAATCTTGGTTTGAAATCTGCATTCACTATATTAACAACATTTCCACATGCACATATATCTGTTAGCATTAATATCTAGATATCCAAAATATAAACATAGTCACAAAACAATAATGAAGACATAGGAGGAGTGGCATGGGTAGATCTGCCAAGCTATCCATCTAAGCCCAAGAGCACAAGCGTCCAACCAAGACTACCCACCTCTTGGCCCTAAGCGGCAGGAACGTCCGACCAAAACTATTCCACCCTTGGAGTGGCATGCTTAGTGGAAACACTTGTACCTGCTTTCTCTACTTGTGCCATCACCTCGGAAGACACTTAACTTATTGGGGACAGTCGGGGGAGCGGATAAGTGGCCCAGGCCTACCACCCCTCTATGGGCGCGACGGATCTTGAGTGGGACCCCCACCCCTCCACGTTCCACCCATGCCTTGGGACTGGGCGGACTATGAGTTGAATTTCGACCCCTCCAGGGCCCATCCCTGCCTCGGGTTCCGAGGGCGGACTTAAGTGGGGTTTGTAGGCACCACTTCCCTCGCACCCTTCCTCCCAATAAGCTTACAAACACTGAGAAGACAATCTTTTAGCAATTGAATACACTTGCATTCACCTTTAATCATTTTAAGTCAAAGTAAAGATCTTGACCTAGAACAAGTACAATCATGATATCAATAAACAGATTAGCAACTTCTATTATGCTATACTTTCCTAAATTATATATATATATATCTGCCTATAGATAATCCTATCCATACTCCTTTACTGCTGGAATGTGAATAGTAACAAGATCATCTATTTGTTAAAGAAACATTGCTTTTCATTAATACACTAATCAGGGTTTTCCATTTCAAGAGTGCAATGATCTAGATGATTAGACTATGCTTGTTTTCCATAAGGTTTTGCATATTCGTTTTTTAGACATAACGAAGGCCATTAATGATTAGATACAACATTGATTCAACAAATCGGTGATGAAGAGATGTAAGACATACAATGCACAATTCTATTATTACTACACCGGTTATTTCAGTATCTTATTGGTGATTGATTCTCTCTTTCTAATATTGGAATATGCTAAATATTAAAGCCACTGAAATACATCCCCTGGTTGGTTGTGTACTCTAATGCCTTTCTCCCATTCTCTACCTGGTTGTGGTAGTCTGTATGGTGTTCCTTGAATTCCGCCTTCCTCATCGATTTCTCATTATTATTTATACCCTTTAGCATGGAGAGATTGTGTCTTTTGGAACCAAGACAGCCCTTCATCATATCCCTTAATCAAAGCTTTTTGGTAACTAATTCTAGTTTGATACTCTTTACCATTGCAACGCCTTTTATTAGTATTGTTTGCTATCTTTGGGTTGAGCCTTTAGTGATGCCTATAGGGTCGGCATATGTCCGTTCATGCTTTTGACGTGGACCTTGATAGCCTTGATTCCCGTCGCATAAAGAAATGTATCTATACGAATATATCAACCAAAGCATCGACGAAATGGAATTCCTTTTACATCCACCATTATGATAGGCTATGGAGATGTAGGGTCGTTCGAAGAATTTGTCTTTCCTTGTCTGCAACATCCAAAGTGGCAGCGGCTAGGAATATCGTCTTTTCACACACCTCCATGCGTTAATGTGGTTTGCTAATGATCGACAGTAAAGAGGATGATGGGATTTTATTTGTAGTGCTCCATATATCATATCAAAATATTATCTCTTTTACCCCTTATAATGGTAATCGTTGAGATTTATAGTTTGGTATCTTATATTAAGTTTAATGTCTACTATGATTATAATGTTTTAAATTGTTTTTATATTATAATATTATTAATAATATCTCAGCAATATAAAGATCGTCTATAGGTAATATTTTTTTGGACTTATTATTTGTATTTTTAAGATGTTTTAATTTAGGGGACATGACAAAAAGTGACCTCTATAACACTTTAAACACCTAAGCTACATCATTCTTATTCATTTGTTTTGCAAATAAGCATTTCCGTTCCAAGAGGCTTTGCTTTTTGGATTGACAAAAGGAGTTGAAGATTGATGATTGAAGCTTCTACAAACAATTGCATTGCCATTCCTATAGATTTGCAAACGTTCATTGGCTGCCACAAAGATTGTTGAAGGATATTTTTGCAAAAAGGTAAGTTTTTCTCATTTTTTTTGAGTTTTCTCATCCTTTTTTTTGTTTTACAAACTTGAAACTTTGTTTTGTTTCATTTTATGATTTATCTATGTTTTTCCATTCTTCTATGAATGTATGCAAGATTCAAAAGAGCTAAGTTTTATAAATCAATATTTTGTTTTCAAGTTTTTTGTTTTTTTTTTTTTGAAATTTCAAATTTTGAATGTGTTGTTTGAAAAACAAATTTCCATAGGAATCACTATGTGAATTGGTTGTACCTTCGGCTCCACAACTAAACCAAAGTTCAAAACAGATCCAAATTCTACTCTATGGAACTATGTTGAAATGATAAGACTGGTTCTAGGTGGTGGCGGTTATATTTGGAAATGCAATGGATGTGATGTTCAATATTCTAGTTCATATTTTAGGGTGAAAGCACATTTGTGTGGCATAAGTGGAAAAGGCATCAAGCCTTGCCCTGGAAAAGACAGTGTACCTATTCCACTTGAGACTGTTGCCAAATACATTATGGAGCAAGAATGAACGGGAACCCCAAAAAGGAAATCACCCCTTATTAAAGGAAAAATCAAAGGGAATGCAGCCCCCATCTAATACCAATATTGTGGTAGAAGACCACCCATTTATGGCCACTCTGGATTCTCAAGCTGAAAGTGCACAATCTATTGCAAACAGGAGAACAAAGGGGCCTTTGGAACTTGCAAATCAAAATGAGAGTAGAGCCATTGCCGACCAAACTGTAGCAAGATGCATTTATGCCAATGGATTAGCGTTTAACATTGTTCATTCTCCATATTGGCAAGAGATGTTGAGAATGGTTAATGAAGCTCCAAAAGGGTACAAGGGCTCGAGTTATGAGAAGGTGTGTAGCACTTTATTGGAAAAGGAGGTTTTGTTGGTTGAAGATTCATTGAAGCCTATAAGAGATTCATGGGTTGAGATAGGTGTGTCCATTGTTTCGGATGGTTGGAAGGACTCAAAAAATCGACCTTTGATCAATGTCATAGCGGTGTCCCCTAAAGGGACAATGTTTTTGAAAGTCGTGGATTGTGAGGGGCAAGTAAACGATGGAGAATTTATTGCTAATATTCTCATTGCAGCCATTGAGCAAGTGGGACCTTGCAACGTTGTTCAAGCTGTAACGGACAACACCAAGAATTGTAGAGCTGCAAGGTTGTTGGTTGAGGAAAGATATTCACATATCTTTTGGACACCTTGTGTGGTCCATTCACTCAATCTTATGCTGCAAAAGATTGGGAATAAAATTACATGGATCAAAGAATTGTCTGCTGAGGCTGAGGACATTCGGATGTTCGCCACCAACCACCACTTGTCTCAAGGGATCTTTAGATTATTTTAAAAATTGGAGCTATTGAAGGTAAGTGAAGTAATATTTACATTTTCTATTTTTCATAATTTGATTGTGTATTCTAATTTAAATTCTTCCTTGATCCTGATACTACAATAGTCAGATTCTTTCAATGCCAGGAAGGCTTCCTCCATATAGAGATTTTAAAGTGGCTGAAGGGTACAAGGCAACATTCATTAGACTCTTCCCTGATCCTGATTTGCGAAGTGTAGTCACGAATGAGTTCATTGATTTTGTAGACTCAAATAGTCTAGGTGTTGATGCTCTTTGTGATAGGTTCTTAAAGGATGCTCATAGTTGGTGGTACTTCCATGGACAATACTTCCAACATTTGCAGCCCCTTGCAATCAAAGTTTCATCACAAGTTTAATAAATTTTCATATTTTAGTTTTAGAAGTTTCGTAATTTCATTTATAATTTATATTTTTTAAATTGTTTACTTTGTATGTAATAACCCTGACCCGGTGGATCAAGATTATTCTCGATATCTCCAAGTTTGTTATGTTTCAAATTACCTGAGCAAACTATCTTCTAAAATGATTTGCTTCTTCTGAATTCAATTTCCCTTATATTCAGATCAATATGAACAGTGTTGTGCAGAATATTATAATCACTCATACCTAGCAGGAAATACAAGACTTGTAATTAATGAATAGCAGAGCAAAGAATTACTGATGGCCTAGAATGTTTACAGGATAGGCAATTGATATTATAACAGTGAATATTCCTGAACATTAGCATTTGCAACAAGGAATATTACAAAGCAATACACAGTATAATTATACTGAAAAGATTATTGATATAAAACGATGAAGGGTTATTACATACTCAGTCTTATTGCTCTCCAACTGTAAGCGCCTTCTTAACTGCACACACTGAAGGAACATAATGACTCCTGATATCGCTCCACTTTGAACTGCCGTGATTTCAACAAGGAGGATGTCGGTTTATTAAAAATCTCCAAATAAGATGAATGTTTGTTGTTCCGCTTTGACTCCTCTCAGGCTCCACATAGGATTCATCTCGATGACACTTCATTTATAGGAACCCGTCTAATGAATATTCCGCAACGATATCATAAGCAATAGCAAAGCTATTAAATATAAACTCCGCCAGTATTCGATACAATGCCCAATCAACTAGGATACAATCCCGATATCAACCAACGCCTTAACTCTAATTACCGATATGAAGTGAGAGGCAATGTGCGATTCCGTCAAGCTTCTTCTTGTGCATAGATGTTCTAGCCAACATATAACGATGCCAGCAAAGAGAAGTAATAACGACGCCGATGATAGTCTCCTTCGCTAAGGCCAAAGCATTCCAGAAACGGCGCCAGATACCAAAATTGATAGCAAGCGTGTATATTGCCTTAAATGATGATTCCCGATGGGTCAAACGACATTCATTAGCCAATAATCAGCTTCTCCAAACATCAATATACAATTAGGTTCGCTGCCTTTGATTTCCTGTGTGAACTGATAAAATGCAAAATGCTCGATATGTTGTTTGAAGTTGAAGTTCTTGTTATATATTAACAGCAACTAGGAACCCCGCTACTGTAAATTATTTCCCATCTGCCAATATAAAACTCTTGCAAGGCCCGATAGCAAAATCTCAATCCCGTTTCCAGCTTCAGGTTGGAAAATGTCCGATTGATGAGGATGGCCCGATATTGCGATCACCACTACCCCTGCTAAACAGCTAATTCGGCAAGAATTTCAAGGAACAGAACCATCGTACACAAGTTGTATTCCTACATGATTCCGTCAATTCCTAGTGTAAACAAATATGTTCCCAATCGCCTACAAACTCTTCTTTTTGATGTCGACCGATTGCTCAGTCAAAAGGTAAGTTCCCATAAACAACCAACTCAGGGGCTACGTCCTGAAAGGCTAACAAATTGCCTGAGAGTTGTTGTTCCCAGTGCATATTCAAAACCAGACATTCTTCATTCTTCCGTGATCAATCTGCAGACCCCCAAACTCCCAATATAGTCCGACAACATTTAGTTTCTATAATTGATTTATTTTCCGACTTTGGAAGGCTATAGTTCTCGTCAAAAATATTTCAAAGAACTCGACTTTATAAAAGCCATAGTTTAGCCATTAATTTTTTAATAAAGTCATTTTATAATTAATTAATTAAATAATAAAAAGCCTTTTAAAGAATAAAGACAATTTAATATTTAAATAATTAATCAAATCTCTTTTTGGCCTTATTAAAAACGGGGACATCACATTGTATTCATAGGTTGCTAGTTCATCTACATCTGAGAGGGATTGGAGCACATATTCTTTCATCCACTCAGTAAAGTGCAGTAAATTGCTCTCAAAAAGAGCAGAGGACTTAGTATATGTGCATTCCAACTTGCATCTCCTTTCACACAAACAACGCAACTACAAGGAAGGGGAGACAAAGTTGTGGGATATAGAGCCAGAGGATACTGACTTGGATGCTTCCACTTCCCACCATATTGCATGAGGAGTCCGATATCCAATAACAGCATGGGCACAATACTAGTGCTAGTGATAGTGCCATTGTGTAATATCCCCAATTTCATGAGCTAAGGAGCTTGGTAAGAGGGTCTTCTTCGGGCAGTTTCCTAGCTAGTGGGTGGCTTCTTCTCCTGGATTCAGTAGTTACAAGGGGGTTTCCTATTATGCTGAATGTCGGAAAACATAACGTGTTGGGAAGCATAATATTGGAAAACATAATGTGTTATTCGGATGTTGGGAAACCAATTATTTGCACTTTATGAAGTTATATTTTAATATTATAATAAAGTGCAAATAAAAATAATATTATTAATGATTTATTAGAAGCTTCTAGATGGGCCGACCTCAAGAGGAGAAAATGTATTTAAAGAGGGGGGTGGGCTTGGCTTCAAATCATCTAGGAATTGATATGTGTTTTTGAAGTTTTAGTTTGGAGAAGGAACCAGCTAGGGTTTCTGCCATTATTGGACCTTTGGGAACGAAACTGTCACTGGTTGAGCAATTTTGAGGCTGTGAAACTATCAATTGAGATTATTGCCAGTTGTAGGCTTCATCACAGAAGTTCAACTTGTGCTTCATCGTGGACTCTATATGAGTACAATAGCTGATGTATTATTGTACAATTTTTGAGTAAGGGTTTGACAGTTGCAACAGCTGATTTATTGTTGCAACCATATTCTTCTTGGTAAACTACAGCTGATGTATTGTGGTTTTCCATTTGTGGAGAATCGAATTGGTGATTGTTGGGAAGGTATTTGCAGAGTTTTGAAGGAATTCGTCTGGAGTAGATAAAGAATCATTTGCTGATTGAAGACATCATCCTATCTCCTTCTAAGGACAATTTTGGCAGCATATAATATTCTGATTTTGTTCTCAGACTTTCATAGCAGCTTGTTGAGGAGCCACGAATTTATACATGGAGGTCTCAATGTGCATCAAATTCATACTCTAGCTGGAGCGCTCCATTCTACAGGGCTTAGTGATGATTTTGGAAGTAATTTGGAGCTGTTAGAAGGTTGCAAACAATTTATTCAAGGCTGCAGACCAGAAACAGGGGCGGCTGATTGAGAAAATCAAATTAGCTTGAGGAAGGTCTATTGTGTATTGGTTTTGGTTGTTACGTCATCTTCTTTCAAGGGCTTTTCCAATAATCAAGTTCCTCTTGTGTTTTTGAAGTAGTTTACATTATCAAATCAGTTTTAGAAGTCGCTGTTGTAGGTGTGCTTTCTATATCAGATTGGCATTGTAATAGAGTTGCACTATGAAGCCAAGAGTCTTGGCTAAATTAATCTAGTATTGTTCTTGAGAAGCATTCAATAAAAGAGGATTAAGCTGCATGCAAATTGTGTGATGTAATGCTCATATTGTTTAGCTCTAAGATTATCATATGAGTATGTATGCCAAGTGTTTGTTAAAATGTTACTTGGCTGTAGGTGCATATTTCTTATGTAGTTGCTCATGTATTTGCATTCAAAAGACAAAGAATTGCATTATCATTTTAGATCATTGCCTAGATATTGTAGTGTTGATTTACAATCATTTACATTCATTCGAGACCATTTGAAGACAAGCAAGCAAACTTAAAACTCAAAAACAGCAAGTTAAGAGTTAGCAAGTGAAGTGTTTGACAATATTCCTCGAGGAAAACTTAGGCCAGAATTTGTAAGGAATTTCTATAGTGGTTTAAGAAGTGTAAACATTGACATTTTGGTCTATCCCTCTCCTTTAGGTGAAAAATCCTAAAGTGTTAGAAGGTCATAGTAACCAAGATCTTTGTTTTGCATTTTGATAACCCTTACGATATTCCTTGAGGGAAAAAATTTAGATCAAAAATAGCAAGGGATATTACAGTG
This sequence comes from Sequoia sempervirens, assembly GCA_007258455.2. Lineage (NCBI taxonomy): Eukaryota > Viridiplantae > Streptophyta > Pinopsida > Cupressales > Cupressaceae > Sequoia > Sequoia sempervirens. The sequence goes on along the minus strand of VDFB02344888.1, from coordinate 32,925 downwards.
GTATCAGAGTCAAAATCCTGCCAACCTATGAGAAGAGAAAGCTCAGTTGTCAGATGAGAGACAAAGAAATCAGAATCTTCACTAGAGATCGGAACTCAATTTCAGTTTTCAGAATTTTGAAGATGTTGCATTTTCTGTTTAGAAACCTTGAGAAGTCAGATTTAATTTTGGCTTTTGAAGAAGAAAAAAGTTTGGCAAGATCACTATTCACTGCAGGAACAAGGTTCAATGAAGAATGTCAGACCAAAGGAGAAGAAGTGAGTATATTGTCATAGTTGGAACATTGTTTGAGCCAAGTCCAGCAGTCACCAACTGAAACATTGATGAAGGCATTATCTCCTGCATGAATGCCTTTGATTAATCCCTATTGGATAGGGCATCCAGATGAAGAAATAAGTTTGTTGGTTAATTCATGCTGAAGTTCCTTATGAGGATAGTAGTTCCTGAAGTTCCTTATGATGATGATAAAATGAGAAAGGTCATGCAATTGATTATTGGAAGTTTTAATGGGCTAGGTGACATCGAAAGCCCAAGTTTCAACAAGAGGATCAAAATTTTAGAATTAACGGCATGGGTGCGTTCAGATGTTCTCATGTTTGATTATAATGGTCTCATTCTCCAATTGTTCAATTGCTTCATATTAATAATCAGGAAATGCCATTCAGACAAGGTGAAGAATGTTCAGCATCTTGTCCATGATCATTGATGAAGATGATGATGTTTGCAAACAATTGCAATATGATTTGTTAATCATTTGGAGAAGAAAGCAACATGTTTCATTTGCAGCTTATGAACTCACAAAAAGATTGATTGAGCAGAAAATTGAAAAGTTCAGGGAACGGTTGAACGTAAAAGAGTTAATCTCCTTTGGCCTACCAATTCCATCTTCTCTACATGTAGATAGCATGCCATCATCCAGTGGACCAACTGAGTTGGGTGATGAGATCAAAGTACAAACTGAGCTCTCTTGTGTTGAGACACCTGATAAGGGTGTTGATGATGAATTTACAGGTGGAATTAGTGCTGACCTAATTTCAAATCAGAGTGTGTGCATACAGGGCTTTGCAAAAGAGGATAGTTGGGTGACTCAAGCACTTCATGAACAATCAGATGCTTATTCATGTGAAGGAGAAACTAATTACACACCCCATAGCCCACCCAGTTTGAGGAATCAGTTGAAGGTGAATGAGGATGAGATTGTGGCAGCCTTATCTCATCATGACAAAGTGCATAAGCTGATTGAAAATCACCTTTGGATGGTTCAATTAGAGGGAAGACAAAAGGGAGTTGATGCAGAGTTTTCTCATGATGATTTGCACGCATTCAAAGAAGGTATGGGAATAATGAAAGCAAATTATTTCCACCTTCTTTCAGATCGGGATCACCTTCTCAACCTCGTTGAGGTCTATTCAGAGGCTTTGAGAAGGAAATAAGATGAAGTAGATAAGCTTTCTCACGAGCTTAGGGTTTCTAGTGATTCCTTGACGAATACTCAGTTAGCCCTTCAGGAATCCGAGATTCATGTCAATGAGCTTTGCTTTGAGTTGAGTTCAGCTTGATGTTCATCATGTTCAGCAAAGACTCGATCAGCTATGGCAGCCAGGACACTTGTTGAGGCTAGTAGCGTGAATTCTCCTAGCATTCACATTCAGGATACAAGAGCCATGCCTTGTGTGCTGGATAGGCATGAGGAGTCAGATGGGTGCATCATTCTTGATCTTGAGAGGTATATGATTGAGTTGTCGTTTGGTTTCAGTTTATGGGTTGAAGATGGGCATGTTGGCAACAGTATTCCGGCGCCATCATCTTGGGTTTTACCTCCTACTTCCTTGGTTGGTGATTGTCCTACTTCATCAGGATACACTTTGAGGGCAGCAGCTGTTAGCATGGATAGGAGGAGTTGGGATGGTCACTCTGAAGTTAGGAGATTGAGTGACGATGAGTTCTTATCATCCACGGGCAATAGAGATACCTTTCACTCCATCATAGACTTGATTCACAGGTTGCATGGTGTTCTAATTTACGTCAGCAGCTTGTCAGATGTTGGTATATGTTTTTATGCACCTATGCTAGGCACCGTTCACTTTCTCAGGAGACCTCTTAGTGTGGGTTGGATTGTTGATAATACAGACACGTCAGTCTTGGTTGCAGGTTTAGGCATCAATGCAGACTTGAGCCTGACTAAGCCTTGTATTTGGAAAACCAACAATTTTCTTTTGAGTTATAGGAGGGTGGATAGGTCTTCAAATATGTGTTGTGTCTGAAGGAACTAATTGATCAACTATTTGCTATCCAGAAGTTGGTGGATGATGAATTTGACATTGTACCTTTGGTTTTATCATTATGAAACTTGTCATCATTGTATGATTCATTTGTTGAATCTCTACATTTGATTTGGAGAAGGTATCCACATTTATCTTGCAAAAGGAGAGGAGATCAGATCAGCTACAATCATTGACTTAAGAATTTACAGATGGTGCATTCAGTGCATGGATTAGAGGCAAGAAGAAAACTAGAAGTGTATCAGACATTTCATTGAGAAGTAGTAGCACATCAAGAGATCAAGGGGGAAGTGCTTTTACTATAATGAGCCTGGACACTTTGGAAGGAACATCTTCATAGCTTGGGTCATACACAATTTTAGGAGCATGATTATCTCCTTCTAACATTGGTATATCCAAGGACTCCCTATTGCCCTTATCAGCCCAAGCATGATAAATAGAAGTTTGCCTGCAAAAAGAATTATTTTTCTGTTCAAAATCAGCAGTAGGAGCAAGATGAAGTTGTGCCTTTGTTGTACCAAGTATCCTGCAATCTCCAACTTCTCTTGGTGTCTCTATGCATGCCATTTCAGCCTCATGACATTGGCTGAATGTGATCATACCACTATGAAATATAGCTATCATTCACTCCCCTTTAGCCCAAATAGCATTGGTGAATTTTGGATGAGCTATTTGTAGACTCTTCTATGCAAGAACCAATATTGTGCTTCTTGCCAAAGTGTGCTTCTCCTCCCACTCATTTGTTATATGAAGAATGTTTATTGCTCTATCTGATAAAATAAATACATGAATTAATAATAGAGATGACAATTCATGCTAGATACAAGAGTAAAATATATATTTATTCGCACATAAAATTATTATAGAAGAAGACCAAAGATAGTCAAACAAGGATCAAAGTTGATTCCACTAGATCACACCACTTTCGTTGATGATAAACAATCTATTAAAGGACCCAACGGTTACCAGGAACACAACTGTCATCCAACCGACACCTATAACTACTCGAAGCCAAAAACTAATTAATACAAGCAATTAATACATAATCGGATAGACATTGCACACTGACTACATCATCTCCCCAATAGAAAAAGTCGTCTTCCAAATGACAAGTAAACATCAAGTAGCATTAGGGAAGTTTTTTCAAACTGATGATGATATTGTAGACAAACTTGGAAGTGTACTTTGCAAACTCAGACTTGAAGTGTACTTGGCAAATCAAATGAGTGCGATGGGGTTTTGGGGGCAGCACCCCTTGCGAGGGTTCAGGGGCAGTGTCCCCTACGGGGTTGAGGGTCAACGCCCCTCATGGTGTTCAAGGGCAGTGACCCTAGCACACTCCTTCTTGTGATACAGGGTGAGGTTGAGGGGTGGAGCCCTTGCTGCCAAGCGAATTTAAGACCTTCAAAACCACACAAAACTTGATGACACACATTAGTTTCATGATTTTTAAGAGGCAAAAAAGAATGCTAACAAAGCCAAAAAATAAATATTTTGGAGTGTTTAACCAACGTATGATTTCAACTAGGGAAGGAAGTTGTACGATGGAGAAGTTGCAACTAAGAGGCCATGTAACACCAAATTTAAAATGATCAGATTGTACGATACAAAAATTGAATGGAGATTGTACTATACATTCTGGAGATTGTCGTACAATGCAAGGGATGAATGGCTTCTATGTGACGTGAATTGGATTTTGTACGATGATTGAATTGCCTCCCCCAAGTTGTACAATGGATGAATTGCCTCCCTCAAGCCATAAGATGAACACCATAACTGGCTATATGATGGAGTTATGAGTGACTCATACGATGCAAAATAAGGGGCTTCCGTGTGTCATATGTTGTGAGCAGATGAATGTTGTATGTTGTGAATAGGTAATAAGTGTTGTACCTTGTGATTTGATGAAGATTGTACGGTGGGAACACCACACACTCATTGCAATTTGTTGAAGTTTGTACTTTTTGTACAATGAATGGATGTTTTGGTCATATGACTTGAATTTTAAGGGTTGGTTTATGTCGTATGATGTGGTGAATGAGCCTTGGTTATACGATGTGGTGAATGAGCCTTGGCTGTACGATGTGGTGAATGAGCCTTGGTCACACGATATAACTTGAGGGAGCACATATGGTGAAAGAGCCCAATGGATGTATGATGTCGGGGAAGAGTGAATGTCTTGGTCATACGACTTGCTGAAGGAGTGAATGCCTCGACAGTATGACTTGGACTAACCATATGACTTGGTGGATGAGCGAATACTTTGGCCAAACGTTATAACTTGAGGGAGACCATATAATGTGAAGTTTTGTTCCTTTCGTTAAGTGAAGTCATATGGTATTATATCTCCAACATGCAACCATTGAGTGACTTTGTCGTAAAATATTTAAATATGCTAGTCGTACCTCTTGTCTTGTAGTCTATACAATCTTAATAAGCAAATGGGGTTGTGCAATCTTTAGATTTTGATGGTGTTGTACAATGTGGCTATACAATGGCCTCAGATATTGCCATACGATGTAGACTAGTAGTTGTATGATACATATTGAGGGAAAGTCCATTCGTATGACAATTATTTTCTTGTGCAAATGAGTTCTTTTCTTGCAATACGATATAGTCGGACATTTTAATGTAATCGGACTTTATAGTCGGGCTTTTTGATATAGTCGAGCCTTTTATGTAGTCGGGCCTTGTAGTCAAGCTTTTTAATGTACTCAGAGGCATACCGTTAATGATTTTGTATTCTTCTGCAAATTCAAATACCTCTACTACAACTGTCATCTTTTGCAACCCATGGATTGTGTCTGACACACATAAACTATCCAAATTTTCAAAATCATTTTTCATCTGTTGTTCTTCATTGAGAGTTGTGGCTTCGAGAAAATTATAGGTTGAAGGAAATACTTCATAATCCTATTTTGTAGTGAAATAGGCCACAAAGACAATTTGTTTCATCCTCCACGCATGATTGTAATTCTAGGATCCCTTTGTCATTCGTCTCTATCAAACCCAGATCATGCTTCTTTGTCCATTCTTCTTTGAAGTCCAAACCTAATGAATTGGAGGAAGCTTCTTCCTCACTTATGACTTGGTTCTTTAAATCAATTACATACTTCCAACCTTTGTTTACAATGGAGATTGTATTCATTTCCTAAATAGGATCGGCCTTGGTTGCTACTAGCCAACCTTGACCTAACAATGCATCGTACGCTTTCTTCCTTAATGAAATGACCACAAAGGTCAACAAAAATGCTCAAGTTCTGATAATTACCTTGTCCCATTAAAATTCCAAGTACCTTAATACCTTGTTGATCTCCATTAGTTGAAAAATTGAGGGCCAAATGGTCGGATTGCCCAAACTTCTCCAAGTTTCTTCTAGGAGTACATTCACACTAGACCCACCATCAACAATTGTATTCGTGAGATTCCTTCCAAGGATCTCCATATTCACCACCGCTAGTTTCTTTGTTGTGTTAATTGTCAGTAACATTGGATCAATCACTTGGTCGCTTGACAATCAAGGTAAATAGTTATTGGATATTCATTCTCACTAGATTCCAATTGGGTTGTAGCATACACCATCTCTTCATTCTCCCCATATACAATAGCATTTCGAAGCACGTGAATACATTGTAATAAATCCACTACGTTAACTAGTACGATAGTTGGAAGTATTTGGCTTGTAATATTTTTTTTGGATTGTAATTGATTTGTTACTGTACTTGCATTTGATATCCGTAGCATTCTCCACTTCAGCCCTTGCTTCGCAAAGCCTTTCTTTTTTTGTATGTGGATCTTGGTACATAGCCTTCTTTGCTTGGGTTTGAGTAACAACTAGTACTTCATTATGCGTTGCATCAATCATGTTGACACTAGCCTTTTGCTTCAGACATCCAGTGTCATCATGGTCTCCAAGTCCACACATTTGCACAATAATTGCACTTTGTCTTGCTTGTTCTGGCAGTCCCTCGCAAAGTGTCCCCATTCGCTACACTGTTGGCATTGTATAATAGGGTGTCCTTTGGGGTCATAGTGTATTTCGCTTCGACCTTCTCTTTGATTTTGATAACTACCTGGAGATGCATTTTGTTGCTTTGATGGAGTGGAATCCTCTCCCCATGTAAAGAGCCCCATGTAAAGAGTACTTGTGTACTCCTGGTCTTCAAATTGTATGGGCACTCCTTTATTGAATGACCCATACCTTGGAAAATCTCACAAAACATCTTTCTAGGATAGTTACCTTTTGTGTGCCCCTCAATTTTGCACTTTGTACACCATGGTTTGTTAGTTTCTTTGTTGGTTTCTTTCTTCGCCTTTAATTCTTTCATCATTTTGAGCATGTCCCTTTGGAGCCTTGTACCCTTCTTGATTCATTATGGCTATTGTCATCTGAACTTCCCTCTTCCTCTATTTTTATTTTACTACACGAGGACATTTTATCTTCACTTTCTATGTCTGTTTCCCAATTATAGGTTTTGAATAGGAAGAGGGTGGTACTACCTTCATCTTTCTTCTTAACAACGGAAGTAGACCTTAGATGAGTCATTTTTTCTTTAACCTATCAATAGGTTGGTTTTCCAGTTTTACCAAAAGTTCCTTGAGCCTATGATTGTAAGCTCTTACATTTTCATGTTTCCCTTGTTTAGTATTGTGGATTTTGGCTACAATTTCATTGTCATCTTGCAAGAGTTTAAAATTTTCTTCAATAGATCCCATATGGTTTTATGAGCTACTTCAAGCTTCGTATACCAATCTATGGCTATACACTTCAGGGTTGTTGGGAATGCTCTCAACCAATAGGCTCTGCCATTTTGGTTGTTGGCTATCCATATGGTTCCACAAGTTTTGCAATGATGTATGAGATCCTCTAATCCATTTCCTGTGAACTTCGCAAGTTTTTGCCTCTCAACGTTTGGACTTGCTGGAGGGGTCACCATCCTTCTTCCCTGGTATGCCCTTTGTCATCTTTATTGTTAATTCATGTATTTGGTATGCATTGTCGTCTTTATTGTTAATTCATGTATTACTCTATTTGGTAAAAAGAATGCATGAATTAACAATAAAGATGACAATGCATACCAAATACAAAAGTATATCTGTATTCACATATATTATTACAAAAGAAGACCAAAGATTGTCAGCCAAGGATCAAAGTTGATCTAACTAGATCATACTCCTTTCCTTGATGATACACTATATATTTAAAGCATAGTTGGAAGACTCGCCCCAGAAAAAAACTTGCCAAGACAAAAATTGGAGAGTCAACAAAAACGCGGCAAAAACTCGGGAACTTAAAAAATTGCTTAAATTTCATTAGAAACACATTCTTTTTGCAAAATTCAATGACAAGATGAATCTAATGAGTCCATAAATGAGTACAAAAGTGTTTTCTATTAATTTTGATTGACTTAATGCAAATTGATCACAAAATCGCATTCTCATGCGGAATCCCGATGGCTAAAAGCCTGAAAGTTTGATACATGAAAATGGTAAAACTAGAACTAGGAGCAAATACTAAACAGTAACTAAATACAACATGGTAGACTTATCTCTTCCCTAGTCTAGCAGCAACTAGGGAAGGGGTGGGTCCTCTAGGTCTACTACATGTGCGTGGTGGCAGTGGTGGTCTACTGTTGTTGACTACTCAGTTGGCATGGAAGTATCTGGCTTTGGTTGACTCTCATCCACATCCTCATGAATGTCCTCCAACCCTACATCTCTTGATGCACCCACATCCTCCATTGCCTGCCTCTCGAAGTCAAGGATCTCGTCCGCAGTAAACAATGGAGGCTGCTCATCTTGCCCTGTCCAATCACTGTAAGGATCAATCTCATCTAAATCAATAGGATCTAGTGATTTTTCTTCTACTCTCTTTGTGTGCAACCGAAGGTTGTATTGCACAAAGACAAGGTCATTTGAGGCCCTTTTGTGCTAACTTGTTCCTCTTCTTCGTGTGAATGGCCTCAAACAAGCTCCAATTGTGCTCACAACTAGATGTACTACAAGGTTGACATAGTATGCGGAGGGAAATTTTTTGTAGATGTGGGGTATTTCCACACCAAGTTTTCCACCAAACCTCTACAAAAAAATTAAAAAGTTGAAGAGTTGGAAAACAAAGTCAAAGACTCAAAAGTCAAAACACATTTTATCAAATTATAAAATGCATGTGAAATAAACTTAAAAGTTAAAGACTACCAATTTTATACCTGGTGGCTGAGTGGTTCTTCCTCTAATAGGTAGCTTTGAAGAAAAGAGATTACCCCTTGCTTCCCTGTAGATATCCAACTCGTTGACAATGAGGTCTCTCATTGCAACCTCGGATTCCATCCTCTGAATGCATGTTGTGAGCCCCTCCCAAACCTCTCCATTAGGATTGGAGAAGCTCTCTGAGAAGAGATAAGAAGGGTTGAGGAAGTGCCCTGCTGCATGGATGGGTTGGTGGAGTTGATTGTTCCACATCCTATCAACAATCTCCCATATGGGATCAAATTTGAGGCTATCTCCCATGTAATAACTTTTGATAGCCTCCTTGGCCCTATCCATGGCCTCATAAATGTATTCCATTGGGTTTTGATCCCCATCTACCAAGCGGAGGACTCTAACCAAGGGCTTCGACACCTAGATTAGAAATACAAAAAAATCAAAGTTAGAAATATATATATATATATATATATATATTCAATTTGAGTTTAAAATTAAAATCAAAGTTTTGAAGTTACCTTCACGATCTCTGTAGCTTTTTGTGCAAACAAGGTGTATATATATATTCAATTTGAGTTTAAAATTAAAATCAAAGTTTTGAAGTTACCTTCACGATCTCTGTAGCTTTTTGTGCAAACAAGGTGTTGAAGACTATTGTAGGCTTCTTTGAATATGTGGAGTCATTCCATGCTTGACTCATGAACATTTGTTTTAAAGAGCCCAAAGAATCCAAAATGCTTTGTAACGTTAGGAAAACCGTTGCAAACCTTGTGGCACCCGATCTCACCAACTCCCCTCGCGTATGCTCTCTCATCAAATTAAGAACCTAAGGGTGATTGTAGATAAATTTTGTGATGCTCCTTGTGTCATCTACAATCGGTGCCACCCAAACAAGTTCGCCTATGTCTTCCAAAAGAAGGTCAAGGCAATGGGCCACACAAGGTGACCAAAAGAGTGATGGATGTCTAATCTCAAGCATTCTCCTAGCTGCCACATACGCTACTGCATTATCCATGATGACTTGCACCACATTAGCAATCCCCACCTCCATCACAACTTCTTCCAACAATGTACACAATGTATCTGCAGTTTTTATCCTGTTGGAAGCATCCATCGATTTCCAAAGCACTTCACCTTTGGAAGCAACCAAAAAAATAAGGATGGTGCGGTTCCTCCCATTCGTCCACCCATTGGAAAGAATGGAGCAGCCATATTTCTTCCATTTATTTTTATTTTTTTCCACCACATGGATTTCCCTTTTGGTTGTATTTGTGAGCAACCTACAAGTACAAAGTAAAATAATTAAATAAGTACAAAATTGTAAGTGTTTAACAAAAACTAGCTTGAATTCAACATAAATTAATTTAAATTAAAGAACATAAACTTAGCATAAAATTTAAGTTGACTTACCTCCCACTCAAATCTTTGCGAAAAGGTGGCTTGTAGCCTTTTCCCGCAATTGTCAATGCGGTGACCATATTGTGCCAATAGGGACTACTCACCACATTGAATGGTATGTTATTGAAATACCAGAAGTTTGCACATGCCATGTCGGCATGTTGATGCACCTCCTTGTTCCACCCTGTAGCCTCCAATGACATCTATGCTCCTGGTGTGTTTTGTGGCACAAAAAAAACTCTGTGGGTTGCATGAAGATGAAGGTGGTGGTGGCACTGGCACTCTACTCGAAGTAGAGGAAACTGGGGGCCTAGAGGATGGTGTGGCTATGGCTGTGCCATGAGTGTGAATCTGTGGACCATGAAGAGAGCCCACAATGCCAATATCTACCTCCTCATCTGACTCTAACTCCACGTGCTCGGCCTCGTGCTCCTGAGTTTGACCATGTCCACTAGCTATGGTTGTTGCTATGGCTCTTTTTTCCCTCTTTCTTTGCATTTTTCTTTCCTCAACAACTGAAAGTAGGGCAAGCATCTCTCTTCTAATCTCTTCTTTGCCCTTCTCACAAGGCTTGGCATCACGCTGAGGAATGCCTGCAAGATCATATTTGAGGCGATTTATGCCTCCATGATATGTAGGGTCTTACACTCATAGTTCTAAGGTATAGAACAACTGTATTAAGAACTAAATTAGTTTCTTACACTCACTACAAACATCTGTTCCAGGTACCGACCCTCTCAACATACTTCCATGTAGGGTCTCTAGCTCTTGGACGATGAGTGCTTGGAACCCATAATGATGGTGTGGGCACTGATGGGGCGGAATCTGATGCTGAACCAGAGCCAGAAGCCATTATAGTGTGTATTCAATCTACACATACAAAAAAAATGTACAACATATTAGTTTTTTAATACAAAAAAATTTAAAAAACAACCTAAATCATTAAAAAATCTCTCTAAATTTGATTTAAATTGATACAAATGTGTTCAAATGAATTATAAATTAACATTATTAACTAATCTAAACATTCTACACAAAAAATGAACCTAGGTCTGAAAATTTCAAAAAACAGTGAAAAAAATTAGAAAAATATTTCATAGTTGCCGGGAGACATAGGGTACGGATACTAGTACGGGGATGGGGACGCCAATAAAATTAGGGTACGAGAGTTAAATGAACAAGGAGACGGCTATTTTATATGTAAATGATTCATCGGAAATTTCGGATATGGGGATTGGTATGTTGTCTATGTTCCCAAAATGGAGTTTCTCGGCAACTATAGAAAAAATCAACAAAAGATTGGGATGAATCTTGGTTTTTGGATTCTAAATGCAAAAAAATTGCCTCTTTGTGCTCTATCATGTCTTTTTTTCAATTTTGAAAGAGTATTTTGCAAGAAGAATGAAAGAAAATGATTAATCAAAAAGAAAAAACAAAAACAAAAACCCTACCCGTGAATCGAATTTCCCTTGAAAATTTGCAGAAAATGGCGTTTGAATCCGCTCTCCTTTGTTAGTTTTCAAGATCAGAAATGCAATAAGCAGAAAACGCAACACGTAGAACAATGAAAACAATATTTTACCCTAGGAAAACCCTCCTACTTGAGGGAGAAAAACCCAGCAAGATATTCTCTTATAAATCAGAAATAATATCAGGCCCTAGAAAGGCCGAATATAATACAATGGATCTGCACTTATATATGGTGCAATTTCTTGAATACACAAAGTATTTAACTCTTCTCCTTGAGTCAAATCTGCTGCTGAAGAAATACAAATTGGAATGGATTGAATGATGATAAAATGAGGAGACACCTTCTCCTATATATACAAGCTAGTTGATCTTTCTTTCTTGGGCCGACCTAGAAGAGTACAAATATTATTTATAAAACAAAGGCCAACCTGCCTTGAGTTGAATATATTTAAGGGAAAATATCTCTTGAAGCTACAAAATACTAACATCCTCGATGGAAAATCATTGGAAATGATGTCTCCTTGCTTTGGGGGAGCGGGAGGGGCGGGTGGTTAGCTCTCCACACAAAGTTTCAGACCTTTTTGAAATGAAATAAAACAAAAAAAAGACGTTTTGAGCCTTTATCCTTGCATAGCCGAGTTTTTCCGTTGGACTCGCGAGTTTTTCAAAAAACTCGAAAAAACTCATTCAAAAAAACTCAGTGAGTTAACCTCAAAAAAACTTGCTTTTGAAAAAAACTCGCAAGTTTTTAGAAACTCGGCGAGTTTTCTACGAGTCTTCCATCTATGATTTAAAGGACTCGACGATTGCCAAGAAGAACATAAACATCAAGCAACTGACGCTTATAACTCCCTGAAGCTGACAACAAGCAACTGACGCTTATAACTACTTGAAGCTGACAACAAGCAACTGACGCTTATAACTACTTGAAGCTAACAACCAATTAATACATTGTTGGATAACCAATTTTTATTGAAACATAATAATAGACATTGTACATTGACTACAAGTCAAGGATCAAAGTCAATCTGACTAGATCACACCACTTTCCTTGACGATACACAATCTATTAAAGGACCCGATGGTTGCCAAGAGGAACACAATTGTCATCCAACCAATGCTTATAACTACCCAAAGCGGACAACGAATTAATACAATCAATTAATAAATAGTCAGATAGACATTGTACACTAACCACAAAGAATAGGAATATTATAGTTTCATAGTGTTGATGGTCTTGGCTGCCCTAGAGCAATGGTGGAGATAAATTCCTCTTTCCTATCTTCAACAAGGACAAAACGATCTTCACTCTCAACCAGTACAATAAATTCTCATCATTGATAGGTGTTAGGAGCATATTCTTCTTATTATAATCCCATAAACTAATTGCCATTTGTTGTATTAACTCGTGCACATGTGTGAGTTTTATGGGACGATGTTTCCTTTAAAGCAAAAGTTCCATCAAGTGGATACTACAGGAAGAAGATGGGAATTTTTTTTACCATTGCCACTATCAAATAGGAGGTGCCTTCTATTCCTTGCTTAAGTTTCAACCTCTAAATCCTGTTATCATTCTCAACATTTTTCTTATGCTCAACTATGGTCAATTTGGATTTTCTTCTTGTCCAATTGTATGGTGTGATGTAATTATCAACAATGATATTGAACTTATTGTAAACTCTACCCCTTGTGTATCTTGAAATATCACTTATATCCCATACTCTTATGTATTAACATATTTGAACATTTTTACCATTCTTATGATGCTTTCCATGATGACAACAAATCTGAAATATGACCATTAGTTTCATACCTTAGGCTGCAATCAAAGTGCTCTCCTCCCTTTGCCAAAATAGGAATTTTTGAGATATCCTCAATATGTAATGTCCCTGTTTTCTGACTCGCCACACGGACATTAATTTAATTATTTGATATTGCTTGGCAAAAAGTATGTTTGAAAAGGTAATATTAAATAATTAGATTAAAGTATTATTATAAAGTGATGCTGAGGAAATATTTTAGGGTATTTTATAAAGCCACTTTATAATAAAGAGCTTAATATGATTTGAGCGGGAAATTTCAAATGGGAATTGCTATGCACAAAAGGTGATGTGGCACTTTGGAGATGCTAAGGACTGGTCAAGTGTCTAGAATAGCATTAAGGAAGGATCAAAGTTTGAGGTGGATGCTGATTTGGGTTTATATTTCTGCTGTTCACAGGTCAGCAAAAATAAAATCATGAATATTAAATATTTTTGCAGTTTAATCAGACCTGTAATAAATTTCTGAATGTAACAAAATTGCATCAGCAATATACATAGAGGCTAATAATATTTGAAGCATATTTATATTTGTTAGTAAATTATTAAGAACAATTGTATCAACACTTGGAATTGAAAATATCAATTTAAGGTACCTATTATGGTGTAATACAAAGTGTTTGACAAAATGTCCTTGTGATACTCCATGATTTCTAAATGTTTGGGATTATGCCTAGCCACTTGTGAGGTGGTTGCAGATGTTTATATGCATTTGGATCAGAAATAAAGATTGAATCATTACATGCTAATCGTTTGATGAAATTCTTGTGAACCCAATCTGAATTTTTTTGAAAGAAATTGGTAGGGGTTTTTACAAGCCTGCATGTGCATATTGCAAAAGGCTTTGACATGATGAACATGTTTTCTATAACAAACAAATTGATGAGTTTGAAGCATCTTGTTCAACAAAATAATGTATGCTCGCCTTCAACTATGTCTTCTAGTTCATCTACTTCTTCTACTCCTTTTGCATCAAAACAATCAGAATCTTCTGAAAAAGGCCATGCATGTATTGCTAATGGGGTTGAAAAACAAAAAGGTAGACAACTTTGTGTTAGTACATTTCATGGATCTGGTAATTGGCTACTTGAATTTGGATCCTCTCATCATATGGCTTCATTGCAATACATTTTTTCTACTTTCGATCCTTGTATTATTCCACCTATTTTGATGGGTAATAGCACTTTTATGAATGTTATAGGGAAGGGATCTATTGAAAATGGTGAGGGTACTTTAAATTTGTCAAACAATCTTCTTTCTATATATCAAATTACTCACAATGGTATAGGGAAGATAGTGGAGTTCACACCTAATTTAGTCATTATCAGAGATTTGGATAGCACAAAGATCATTGCTACTGGGATTGTTGATCACAAATCATTGTTATATACCCTGGAGGTTTTTCTCTTGATGATGGTTCAAATCCTTTGGCTATTGATCTTACTTCAAGTGTGAATAATATTTATGAGAAGTTTGGATATCTAAATCTTGGTATGCTAGCTTCTGATTTAGTTTTTGAGACTAGTGCTACTTCTTCTTCTTGTCCACCTCTTGCTTCTCTTGATATATGTACTTCAATTCAGCACGATATTTCTTGTTTTTCAGATTTAGTTTTGTTAGATGATTATTTGACAATTTGTGATGAGCCCTGTTGGCTCTCAACTCAAACCCCAGTATTTTCTTAAGTCTTAATGAGTTATTTTAGTTTTTTAGAGAAAAGTTCATAGACAGAAGAGAAGGGGCACAGCATATTAAAGCTCATAAATTGTAAAATAGAGCTATTTTCTACAAAATGGAAATGTAGAAGGCATTATTTTATTGAAACAATTAGATCACAAGTAATAAACATACCAGGAAGTTTCCAGATTATTTATTTAAAGCAATAAGCCAACTCGCCAGCCAAGAATGGAGAAAACAGGCATATGTGGACGCCTAGCCTCCAGAAGTAACTTCTCTCGCTTAGAAACAGCATACAAATGATTGAAAAGCCTAGCCGCCAAGAATGTATCACATTTAAGGGCCAAGAAGAAGGCGTTTTTGCTTCAAGCTCACACGCCAAACCTCATGAAGGCACAAAATCCAATGCAAATGGTACGGCCAAATGAAGAATGCTGAGGAATCAAAGCTGGTGCTACAGATCTGCTGAAGATGGCGCCTCTGGATGAAGTAACCCTCTTCCTTATTGCCAACAACTGAATACTGAATAATAGAACCCTGATTGAAGCATGTAGAACCTCTAAATGAAGCTCTCAACTACACTGATTCGACTGATCTCTCACAATCTCAAAAGGGCTCAACATCGAAGAGGAATCGTTCTCCAATGGAATAATTGTTCAAACCCTGATCACAGGAGAATGCACAGGAAGAAACACAATGGCAAAGTCGAAATATTCAATCATGAGTTTCTCATTGCCCAAAAATGCTTTATATCCAAAAGGCACGCATTTCCAAGAAGATACGCCCTTTTGCCATCATTTAAATCTTTTAATATATTATTTAGTCCTTTTCAATAGTCATGACTTAATATTTGGGCGCCCTTTAATATTTTAAGTGATTAAAATATTAAATCACCTTTTTAGAATATTTTAAGTGATATAAAATGTATAAAGTCAATTTGACTTTATAAAAAGGCATTAAGTTAATTAATTAACTTAAATCACTTAAAAATTCATAATTCGCTCAAAACTCCAAATATTCTTGTGCCGTCAGAAGCTATCGACTCCTGAACTGCTAACGCCTGTTGTGAACCAATCACTGGGCTCTGAAAACAAGAACGATCAAGCTCTCCAGAAAGTACCACTGACCCTCTAACCAATCCAGTTAGCCTACGAGAGTCTGAGTAAGAGGCTAACCACCATCAACCATGATTATGCCGAAAAAGGGGACATTACACAATTGTTGCAAACTTGTTTCATGAATTTCATCTGACAGATCTGGATGACTCACTATAGGATTTGCATTTCATATTCGATGAAAGTTATGGCACTATTGTTATCTAATCATACTTGTTCCTAGAAATTTTTTATCATATGCCTCCACTTTTTCTTGAGTTGTCACACTCATTGATTGGGCTTGGAGTTCCTAATTGTATGGTGGCATCTTTTGATTGTGACTTGTGGACACCTATGAAATTTTTAGAGGCATTCATCTTGAGACTTCCTACCTCATATTGTTTCTTTCTTTAGCATTTAACATTGGAGTTGTTTCTTTCTAAGGGAAGAAATATTATATATCACAAGTGGATCATCTTTAGCATTCAAGCATCCTCTTTCGGTATAGGAGCATCTATATTGTGGGGGGATTTCATAGTCTCTTTCTTTTCCTCTTATGGGGGTTTTTCATAATAGTGATGGACATAGTTGTGATGGAGGCATAGATGGAGGGTCCAGGGAAAGGACTGTCCAACCGTGGTGCCTTAACAATCCAAACCACACCGACAACATCATATAATAGAATTACACGGAGAATAGAAGAATATCCAACATATCGCAGCCACAAGACACAAGATTTATCTTGGGAAACCCTAAAAGGGAAAATCCTAGCCTCCAAAAGATTTTTCCATATTATATTAGATTTCCAAAACTCATTACATATTACATTTGCCACTAGGGTTTCTTATTTGCTATACCACAACCCAGGGTTACAATAGGTTCATAATCAAAGTACAAAACACGACATCACCTTTGCATTATGTCTTTCTCTATATTGAATCATTCATCCTACTTATTCTACTACTGCTCCCATCTTTGTTGACCAATTCTTCCTTCTTTCTTCCTTTCCACACTCCCTCCTTTTGCTTTTTGCTTTCTATTCCCCTTCTACTTCCCTTCTGCTTCCTTTCTATGTTGACCAACTCTTCCTTCTCTTTTCCTTTCTTTGCTCCCAACACTCCTTGCTTACTTGAAACAATCCCAAGTTATGCTTATATACCATTTGCAACTCTCCAAGATAATTTGTGTTGGCCAAAGGTTGACAAAAAACTCTAGGTCACATTTAATGTGTGGTCGACCAAACACACACCTCAATTCGAAATCACCTATTGTAATGTAGGAATGAGATAACCCCATGCACTTCATATCATAAGCTCTACTGGTCTTAATTCATCTTCACATGTTTCCCCTTGCTGATGCAAACTCCCAAACTTTTGTATAGTCATCCTTCTTGCAAGCCAAAAACAGTCTCCACTTTGACACCTACAGATATCTTTGCGGTAAACCAAATCTTTTGAATTTTTTATATGTCATGCCTCTTGACCAACTCCACCTAACCTTCAAACTGCAGGTCCATATGATCCACTACGGTGAAATGTGGCAGCCTCCAATGACACCCATTGGTAACTTGCAACACAACACCCAGTGATAACAGGTAATCCAAATGGACTAAAATGACTTCCATTCCTTTTGGATGCTTTTGCATCAGGTTGTTTTTTTTATTCATGTTGAATCTGATTTCATGACTTGCATATTCTTATTTGTTTTTTCTCTCTTTTGTAAAGGATTTTTCACCCATTAGGTTTTTTCTCCTTTTCTCCTATTATGAGAGATTCTATGTTTGTAAATGGATACTTGATTAGGCCTTGTTGCCAGGATACATCCTTCTTTTTTATCTTAAGTATTTTACCTCCCTAAGTTGCACTTAAGGGAGGGTGTTAGTGTAATATTTAGACTTTGGACATATTTATCTTAAGTATAATAATGCATATATTATTTTAAGTCAATTAGGGAGTCATAAATAGGATATTATTTTCCTATTTTTAGTTGTCTATCTTATCATCTAGGATAAGATTGATTTCAACTTTTTCTACTTTATGTGAAATGCATATCTTATGTAATTATTCATTTTGTGAATAAGGAATTGCATTGGTTGCATCAATCTCATTGATTTTTTTATTTTCTCTCTTGTGTAGAAGAAATATTGCAGAGATCCTAACTCTAACATAAAGTATTCATTCTTTTTGAAAAGAAAGAGACAAAAGCAGAATGCTTCAACCAAATATTAGTTTTGCAAAGAAAATCAAAAAAAGAAGTGAAAAAGAAATTGCTCAATCAAGGATAAAACAATGCTCACTTCTTAGAAAGTTTTGTCATTTTAAAAATATGCGGCCAAATTTTTATTTTTTTTAAGATGTGTTGTAGAGACAAGGCTTTACATTGATTTGCATTTTTTTAGAAGTACAGCCCGGATAGTAAAAGTGCACCTAACAATTTGTGAAGTTGACTTTAAAAAAAAACTGTTACTTAGGAATATGCTTGTTCTAAAGGCCTTTTTGTAATGCTAAAAAAAAATGTGCAGCTAACTGAAGGATAGTTTTCCTATTTTGTGAAAGTTTTATTAGAAAAAAGGAAGTATTGCAGTGAGCTGATGGGCTAGAAAGCAAAGTGAATATTTATAAAGAGGCCATCATCTTTTCAAAATTCATTTGCAAATTCATTACTTTTGTTCATGAGCAAATAGTAAGATTTCTTTTCTGATTTTCAGAGGTTTCAAGGATTGGTTTTGAGCATTATAACAAAGATACCGAAAGAGAATCAACATCCTCTCTTCAATTTCTTAAAAAATCTATTAGCTACCGCCAAAATCAAAGGGAGATCAATCAAAGACAAAATCTTTAAATTCAAAGCATCTAGAAGTTGTCAAAGTTTTAGAGTGTTTTTGAAAGATTTGCCACAAAAGTGTCAAAGTGAATATTCAGAGTTTCATAAAAGGGTTTGGTAAACTTCGTCAAAATAGAAGAAAGTATCATTGAAATCAATCAAGGCCACTTCTAGAAAAGTCTATTTTTAACTCGTTAAAAATAGCTTATCACCATTTTTGAAAAAGAGAACATATTCAAACCACGTAGTTTTTAATTAAAGCTCATGATCTTTTGCATTAGCTATCTTTAACGTGGAGCTGACTATTGTTAGATCTTCTATCTCATCATTCAAGAGATATTTTCATTAAGGGATAAATTGTAATACTTTTGATTGTTACTTATTTGGTAGTGACATGTAAATATTATAATTAGTGGACGAGATAACTTATAATAAAGCTTGCACATCATGCAAGCAACCATAGCTAGAGTAAAAGTTCTATGAATTCTTCATTTATTTTCATGTAGTTACTTTGTAAATAGTATAAATAATTGCTCTTTTGCACTTAAATGGCTAATGGTAATTTTCATGCTTGTATGTTGTTGGAATTGCTATTAATCAAATATTTAATGTTATTGTTATTATTTTTAATTAGAATTTGTTGTGCCCTCTAACATTTATTACACCTATCTTGCTTATGTATGTTTATTGAGATGTCTTGTTATGTGTGTTGAGGGTTAAATTACTTTAGTGAATTTGCAAGATTTGTATTGCAAATGAACTCAAAGGTATAGATTGTGGCTTTGTCCCAAGTCCTACATTTAATTTATCACAACATTCATGTTTATGTGTTAATCTATCCAATCTATGTGTATTTGTCTCACTTAGTATTTATTTTTAATTGAATGGACTACACATCTAGTTGTAAGATTTGTTTTTAATCAAAAGCATAAAATTGCTACCCTAGTGTTTAAAGAGTGTCTTAGTCTTCTACTCTAGGAAAAACCAAAAAGATACACATTTATAGTTTATTCATGATGAATGTGAACCATACCAAAAATTATTGTTAAGATTGTAAATTGCAAGTACATACTATCCAAGTTTAGGTTAGTTTTTATTATGCAGGAAGCTTTTCCTTCTAATTCAAAGAGTGGCTTTACCACACCTCTGTTCTATTTTGTGTCACACTGAAAGGTGTAAATTAAAATGCTAACACATATATCTATGATATTCATAGGTTTTGCTTTGCATAGAAAAAAGGTTGAGTTTGCATTACAATAATAATGGACTTTGAAACAATATTGTGTAATGTCCTCTTTCTCAAACTAAATCAAGTCAAAAGACCCAAAGCCTATTTCATTCTCCATGGACTAAGGGGACGATTTAACAAAAGAATAATGTAATTATAATTTATTAAGTTGTCCAAAAGGTAATTTAAGTTATGACTTTGGAAAAAGGACACTTTATTTATTATTATTAAATGAGGCCAACACACAAATAAAATTATAGTAGAAATAGGGTGAATATTCAATTAAAAAAATATTAATTACCTAAAATGTAATTAATAATTATAAATGGGAAAAAAGATGAATATTCAAATAAAAAGTAAATTTTAATTACTTTTAGGGTTGGATGGAAAAATGATTAAAAAAACAATTATTGGGAAAATACATTCATTATTCAATATCAATTTCCACAAACCTTTGTTGTGGAGCCTTTGGTTTAGCTTCTATCTTGAGGATGAAAACCCTCATGGTTTATCTAGGAATCAAAAATGGAAGATGGAAACTTTTCAGTTCTCATTGTTGGCTTCATACGAGGGTCAAATTTGAGCTTACAAAGAATTGCAAATTATTATAGATTTAATAGATCAGAAAACGCAAAAAAATATATATATTTCTATATTTTCATAGAAATCAGATTTGTCAGAAGAAAATAGAAATTTATTTTTTTTCAGAAAAATATAGCAATAATATTTTATTTGTTAGCCACAAAAATAATTCAAGATGGCCGTAGTGCAAAGGGAAATCACAATCTTCTATTTGAGTTGTGGGACCCCTTGCACATCGCTGCCACTTTCAAACAATTACAAATGCTTGAAGGAGGTTATGTTGGGCTTCAAGAGGATATTGAATGTTGGAAATATTGTCATTGATGTCAAAGGCGTATGGACAAGATTGCTAGAATTATTATCATTGATGTCAAAGGAAGACTTTTGTGATGAAAAGCTTATTGATTGAAGACCAGGAATAATAAGACTTTGATTTAATTTATTTGTGGCCGACCTCCATCTACTTATGGCAGTGCTAGATTTAAAAGGTAGAAATTAAAATAGAATATTAGTTAAAGGGGCCGACCCCTTAAGGAAGTGTTATCTCCCATGGATGGTCGACCTCACTTAAAATTAATATTTATCAAAGATGGCAAACCTACTTTGAAAGGTGAATTTAAATATTTAAAATAAATTTTGTGTCAAATCTTGGACGACCTACTTTTGGTAAAGTGCATGATTTGGATATAAATACAAGTTAGTTTGGAGGGTAGAAAGTAAGTTCTTAAATACAAAATCATTCCTTTTAAGAGCAAAAATTAGGAGAAGAGCAGATTTAAGAAAAAAAGGAGCAGATTTATAGCAGACATTGTGCCTAATTTGGAGCAGACCTTTAAGGAAGATTTATAGAAGACATTGTGGCGGATTTGGAGCAGACCTTTAAGGCAGATTTATAACAGACATTGTGCCTGATTTGGAGCAGACCTCTAACTGCAGATTTGGAGTAGACCTAGGAGCTGATTTGGAGCAGACCTTGTGCTTGACTTGGAGCAGACTTTATTGCAGACCTTGAGTAGAGTTATAAGGTAGATTTGGAGCAAAGATATAAGGTGAACTTGAGCAGAGATATAAGGTAGATTTGGAGCAAAGATTAAGGCAGAATTGGAGCAGAAATAAACGAAGTTAACAGCAGACTTATAGCAGATTTGTAAAGGGCAGTGCATGCAGATTTGAGAAAGAAAGTGTATGGCAGTGATTGTATCATTTAAGAGAAGATTTGTGAGAGAAAGATTATGTATATTCAGATTTTGTGAAGATAATATGTTCATCATCTATTGAAGGAGCAACATCCCGAAGGTGATATTTTGTAGAAGAGGTTGGTGCCTCCCAAAAGAAGAGATTGGTGTCTCTTGTTGAGTTGGTGCTCAATTGTGGGGATTAGTGTCTCCAATGGGTTGGTGCCTACAAATCATTAAAGAGGCGATTGGTGTCTCCTATGGGTTGGTTCCTACAAATTTTTAAGATCTTATATAAGCAATATTTTGCTATGGTTTTCTCCCAAAAGGGTTCCCACATAAATTGTGTGTTCTTCTTGTGTTACATAACTGTTAGATCTTATGTGATTGTGTTGGCGTAAGAACTAGCACCTTTGGAGTAAGAGTTGATACGCACAGCCTATGCACACTACGCAATGAGTGCTCTTCAAATTAAGAGGGGAAGCTCCCTCGTTGTGCTTGACAAAGTATTTGCAAGGAAATAAACTAAACTAAATCCTATCTTTTTTGTTTCAGCTGTAGAGGCACAAGACTTTCTTGAAAGAACTTATATGTTGCAGCTGAATTTTCTCTGGTTTTGCAGATCTATCAACTACAACTAAACTAATCTATCCAATCTCCTCAAAAAAATCAGAGCATGAGGAAACGGAGCAAGGTTATGACTAACTGACGATAAACGTGTTTAGATTCTCTACTTGAAGGCAAGGTGGCGCAACTATCATCTCAATCTAAACCAGCTTATTGGGCACAAAACAGATTTAAGAATTTACCATGACAATCTTATGAAACCCTATGTGGCATAACACTTGATCATAACAGTAAAGACTTACTAAACGGCTTTTATCATCAAGATCTTTATGAAACCCTGTGTGGCATAACACTTGATCGTAATGGCAAAAGAATTCACAAAACAGATTTATCTAAACTATGAGAAGATTCACCATGATAATCTAATGAAACCCTATGTGGCATAACACTCGATCAGCATAGTAAATTCTTCACAAAACGGTTTTATCATGACAATCTTACGAAACCCTGTGTGGCATAACGCTTGATCATAACAATAAAAGATTCACAAAACAGATTTATCTAAACTATGGAAAGAATCCACCATTACAATCTCTTGAAACCCTATGTGGCATAACAATTAATTGCAATAGCGAGACACATGAACAAATACCAAAAGAGCAATATTGAGGGCAAGGTAGGCAGCATATATTTCTCTCAAGCAAAAGTTATTTACAAATGAGCAAAGCTCTTATTTATATACATCAAGGTGTAGGGAACCCTAAAATCACCTTGAGTTCACTACAGTCTTGCAATGCATGCAAGTTATGCTAACCCTAATGAAGTAAACTATACAATTAACTGGAAAGCTACCATCAGTTAACCGGTACAAATAACCTAATTGGACAATGTGCAAGCATGCACGCTTATTTAAAGCAAAGTTAATCGCCACTACCTTCGCTTAACGGAAACCCTAACTCCTAACTCCTCGTGTTGATAATTCCAAGAATGAGATAAGCATGTGTTAAGTCCAAGTTAACTCAAGACT
The DNA here is from genome assembly GCA_007258455.2 of Sequoia sempervirens. Classification (NCBI taxonomy): domain Eukaryota; kingdom Viridiplantae; phylum Streptophyta; class Pinopsida; order Cupressales; family Cupressaceae; genus Sequoia; species Sequoia sempervirens. The sequence goes on along the minus strand of VDFB02344888.1, from coordinate 9,581 downwards.
GGAAGTCAAGTTAACCGCCACTCAGACTTGTTGTGACCTTTTCACACATCGCCCCATCAAGATGGGGACCCCTAATTTTTGCTCCGTTCCGGTCTTTTGGCTTTGTTTTTCTCTCTCTCTCTCTGTCTCTTTTCTGGTGTCCGCCTTTCGGGGGGTTGTGTCCGTCATTGAGCTTAAACGCGAAATATTGGCCAAGTCTAAAATTAGGGTTTCATCTTTTCTGGTCAATTCAAGGTCAAGTAAAGTGAGTAAATTGAAAATTGAACTTAACAAAGTTGTCAGCAGACATCCAGCAGGCTTCCAGCCAAATTTCATCGGATTCTGAGGTACTTACTATTTTTAGTAAGTCTGCAATTCAGGGCAGTTCGTCAGCTATTTTGAGATTCCAATCATCACACGGCATTCAGAGTATATCAGGCTGCTTGCATGCCAAATTTGAGCGAAAACGGATAACTTACTATTTTTAGTAGTCCGGCTTCCGGGAATTTCAGGGTCCAGATGCAGAGATTTTCTTTGCATGTCTGGATATTCCTTCTGGGTTTTTCGAGACCTTCGCGATGATATAACATGCAAGACGAGACGACTACTTTCAAGATTCAGCCTTCCGAGGCTATTTTTAGGGTTTGCATGTCGAGGTTTCTTTTGCATGTTGGGTGATTCCTGATGGGTTTTTCAAGAGCTTCGCGATGGTGTGACATGCAAACAAGGATTCTCACTCAGTAAGGAACTTGCTATTTTTAGCAAGTATGTCCCGGCAGCCGCCACCCAGCAGTTCAGATTCACGAGCTGATCGCAGTGTCGCAGAAACGAAGGCAAACAGAGTTCATTTGGGATGCATGCAAAGCGAAATAGGGTTTCCAACTTCGGAGCCTAAAAATAGGCATCAAAAGTCAAAATCTTCAAAATTCATGTAAACCACTGAGATCAGCATTCTTCAGGCTATCTGCTGGTGAAATTTCAGGTCAAACGGAGCACTTACTATTTATAGTAAGTCAAATTGGAAACATGCTAAAAATAGTAAATTAGTTGCATGCGTCAGTGTCGGCAGTAAGGTCACGTGGTGAGGGTCGCCTCATTCAAATTTCACGTCGATCGGAGCTTGGGAGCTATCAGAAACATGAGCTTACTATTTATAGTAAGCCACCCTCAGAAACAGGCTATAAATAGCAGGGTGACTAAAAGTGGCAGTGTCGACAAGTTGATAAAGGCATGAGGATGCTATGTTTAAAATTTCAGGCCATTCCGAGCTTCAGAAGTCCAAATTCAGAGAACTTACTATAAATAGCAGGGCACGTAAGCTGGCGAGGATGATAAAAATTCGTCTAAGTCTGGAGTCTCGTCCAGCAGGCATAGGAAAATGCGCCCATCTCAGCTAGAGGCGTAGAAAATTTTTGAAAATGAAGTTCATCCTTCACACAGGGCAAAATGCGCCCAGGGTAGGAAAGTCAAAAGAAAGTCAACGAAATTTCATCCTGCTCAGGGGTCCAAATGCGCCCAAGGAGAAAGAGGGAAAAAGCTTAAAAAGTTTCTAAGGCATGAAAATCTGCCTCACCCTTCAAAATGCGCCCATCCTTCACAAGCATGAAAATGCGCCCAAAATTCAAGGAGGTCAAAGCAAAGTCAAAGTTCTTATCCTTCTCTAAGGCCAAAATGCGCCCAAACTGGGCCATGTCAAGACAAAACATGGAAGGTGAAGAGTCACCCAAGGATGTTGGAGTGTTCATCCACCAGCAGGGGTGAAATGCGCCCAAGGTTGCAAGGGGTCAACAAAAAGTCAAAGTTTTTATCCTTCATCACATGCAAAATGCGCCCAGCTTGCAAACTCGTCCTCCTCACCCTCCTAAATGCGCCCAAATGAGCTCACATGAGGACAAAAACAAGAAGTTGAAAGGTCATCCTCCTCCTACAAGGAAATGCGCCCATGTTTGGAAGGTAAAAGGTGAATAAAAGTGGTAAGTAAGGTAAAAATGTTATCTAGGCGTGGTAAACTCAGGGTAAAAGGCTAGGCGTTATCCTCCTCCATAGGCAAAATGCGCCCAAGGTGAGTGGGGCGTGATTTTTCTCCAAGTATGTAAGGCGCCTAAGGTGTTAGAAAATATTTGAAGGCGTTGAGGGTGATATAAGGTGTTAGAAAATATTGAAAATAAAATGCTAAGTGGAGTTTGCGCCTGTGTTGAAGGGAGTTATAAGATGTTTTTTTTAAATATTTTCTAAGGCATTGAAATGTTTGAAGGTGGTGTGCTAGGCGCCTCAAGTGGAAATAAAATATTTTCTAAGTATTGAAATTTTTTGCCTAGGCGTTGGACTTTTAATGAATATTTTTCAGGTGTGAAGTGATATGGTGTGAAGTGAAGATAAAATGTACAAGGCGTGCCGGGAATGTAAAGTTTCTTCTGAATGAAGTTGATAGAAATTTCCTCTCCACTGGCAATCAAATTTTTCTAAGGCAAGTTTTCAAAAGTGCAAGATGATTTTAAAAAAAATTTCTAAGGCAAATTTATTTTCCTTGGAAAATACGCCTAGAACCAAGATGATAAAATTTTCCGAAGCGAGCAAATCTTCTCAGTGATGAAGTCAGAGACGATGATAATACAAGATGATTCAAATTTTTTTCAAGAAGTCAGAACAACACTAAGTGATCACAGGCGAAGAACAAATTTAAATAACGGAAATAATATTTTTCTAAGGTTCAAAATTCGAAAAATTAAATGAACCCGTTCGTTGGGTACCCATGAATTCGAGACATTCTGGAGAAAATTTGCTTCTGGGTACTGAACGTTTGCGATGATGAATGGATTTCCAAGTCTTTCAAGCTTCGCCGACACCTTTTCAGTGAAGAATTTAATCAGTGCTCGAATTGTGAATTTTCCTAAGGGAAAATTTTAAATTTTCTAAGGAAAACATGAATAAAGTGTGCTTTCAAGATGAATTCTCTCCGAACGATGAATCTGAAGTCAGTTGCCTAGATAATTTTGATCAAATTCTTTGAAGATGAATTTTCCAGAGCAGAAGTGAGTTGAATTCGATTTCCAATGACAGAGCTCCGGCTGGTGAGTTAAAAGAAGATGAATTAAATTAAATTTACAAAAGCAAAATCCAGAACGCCAGTCAAAGTCAAGTTTCTAGAAGAATAATATTCCCAACGACTGGAGACAAGTGTCAGAAACACCAGGGAGGGAAAATTCGAATTCTTGAAGTGGAGTAGTGGAGTTTAATGGCACTAGCTAAATTTAACATCTTCTAGAATTTGAATTTTAGCTATAAAATGAGCAAGTTTTTCACTCACTTTCACAGCTGAGAAAGGCGAATTTGCTAAGTCTGAGTGAGCTTGAAGAAGTTTGAATTTTGCTGAGGAATTGAGCTTGCTAAAGGGACGCACTTGAGAGTTGATCAAACTTGCAGTTAAGGGTGGTACGCCTTGAGTTGCTGAGAAGTGTTTGCTGAAGTATTTGAGGACGTCCTTGCTGATTAAGGAAGTTGCTAGAGGCTTGAGAGGTGCGTGTTGCTGAGTAGAGAAGTGTTTGCTGAAGATTGAAGTTGCTTAGAAGAGGTACGACTTTGCTAGTGGCTGAAATCTGATTTGCTTGAGTTGAAGTTGTTGGTTAAAGGGACGCCTTGAAGAGAAAAGTACGAACTTGCAAGTTTGCTATTTGCTGATTGCTGATACAAAGTCATAGAAGTTCAACTTGCTGATTGCTGATAGTAAAATAAAATCATCAAAATTCACTTGGAAATCTGTTCTAAGTGTCGGAATTCGAATATATTCAAGAGAAGAAGCTGAGGTTTGCAAACACGAGAGTTATTACAGCTTCTAGAATTCGACTGCAGCCCCTATCATGCCTTATTTTATTAAATTTAATTGCTGATGAATGTTCGTTATGTTGCAGATGGCTGAAGCGAGGACAACCGGAAAGGACAATGGTGCCTCAAGACAGGCTACGATCAAGAAGCTCAGCAAAACATTCATGCCAGAGTCGAAGTTTATTTCAAAGCTGGGTTGATCGGATACTAACCCGGCTCTGTAACTTGAGACCTTCAAGAACAGGCTGTTTGGAATTGGAAGTCATCGGGCTTCGTCACTCGCACAACATCGTCCCGAGTGGGCTATATGTGCTGGTTTTCCGCCACCATTCGTGTTGAGCTTATAATGGAGTGCCAATTGCTACGGTGAAAGAACACCGTCGCATCATGTCACCGATGGCCAAGTGCTTGCTAATCTTACTCCGCAGCCATTGGTGAAGCTGATCCCGTACACGTGAACACGATTTACAAGTCCGTGGAGCGAAGCCGAGCCGATGTATGCTTCAGCTGGTGAGATGCATGGATACAATTAACACTCATCGATGAGCACTGGCCTTCTCGCAGCGGTTGCCGGAAGCAGATCATATAGCAGAGGACCAAACGTGAATATTGTGATCTATCATGTTGCCGAGCGTGGCTGGTGAAGGCTCCACGTAAACTCTAAGCATTTTCAAGCCTTGATGTTTTATTACATCAACCTCGTGCTAGAGGGCAAGGATTGCGTCAATTGGGCTGAGATGATCATGATAACATTACATGAGCAACTCCCGAAGCCATGGAGGACTAAAACGCTTTTACATGAGCTCCTACCTTATTTACATGTTGGCACGAATGACGAGGTACAGGGGGATTTCTTACAAGGAACCCGTCGGTTGTGGCTCTCATCAGTTCAAAATCCATGAGGCGTGTACACAGTTGCACCTGTCGAGCACAACCCACTACAAACGTGTCAACGATTCATTCACCATGTACATCACGAGGCTGCTTCAGGAGAGGTTACATCACAGAATCTCTAGAGATGCCCAGGAGCTAATCGAAAGGTATGGGTGTTGGTTTATTCAATTTCTGAGATTTTCATACATTAGGCTGCAAGGTTTTTCCTCGTATCCTTATAGGCTGCCTAAGTACCCAACAGATAAGATAATAATGCTAGAGATATCCAGACAATTGCTTGCCTTTGACAAAATCCAGAAGAAAAAGAAGAAAGGGGGGATAGAGTTTCCAATTGTGATGGGCAACTCGGATGAGGTGTGTCCTTCGATACAGGCAGCTAGGGAAGCTGAGAGTGAACTTCAATTTTATCACTTCTCATATCATACGAGCCGACAACACTATGACCCACACCATAACATCAATTGGGTTCTGTCGGAAGAGTTTAAACATAAGGCCACCATTGAGGATTATTGGGCTGATGCAGTTGATGAAATTGAAATAAGGAAGAGAATGTTTTCTAGGTTGCCGATTACTCTGATCAGGGAGTGTGAGGTAGTTCCAGTTCCGGACCAGGTTAATGAGGATATGGATGTTGTTCATCCAGACTATGCAGCTGTTCGGGATACTCCACTTCCGCCTATAGATTGGTCAGAGCCCGAGGTTGCTGATTTGGATACTCTTTCCATCCCGGTTATGACATTCACCAGGGCCTGGGTTGATAGACGTGTGAACAGATTGAAGAGTAGGTCAATTGCCTTGACTTACAACATGATGGGAGATCACAGGACGCCCACCACAGGAAGAAAGAAACAGATCACACGGGGTCCAGAGTCCAGAAAGAAAGAAATAGTTCAGCCAGAACCTCCACGACTCACAGTGGCAGTACCTTTGGAGACACGTTCTCCAAGTATACAGGAGGTGTCTTTGTTTGCTGATCAGAGGATTGCAGTGAATCAGGTACCGGAGATACAGAGTGATATTCAGCCTCCACGGAGGGAGTCAATTGGCCAGAGTGCCAATGTACCTGTCAGGATTGATCAGCACGATGATGAGGGGACTATTACTGACCCTCAGTTTCAGCAGGAGTTAGAGGCGGCCATGAATGATGGCAATGATGATGATATAGTGTCAGGTGACACTCAGCCACTTGAGGACAATGAGCCTCGCCATAATGAAGAAGAAGTTGAACAGGTTAGAGAAGTCGAGGCACAGGAGCAGCAGCCCTTCGATATACTGTATGAGGTGCCCGATTGGCTAAAGGATAGAATGCGAAGAAGCCCGAGTGAGGAGATTGATCCAGCAGTTGAGATGGAAGAGTTTTTGAACCGGATCAGTGCTCCTCCACCGAAGAAGAAGGCAAGAAAGTTTTCGAAGATCTCCACCGATGAAGATGGCTCTCGTACTCTTCACGTTGCTGTCCCACGAGTCAAGTGTGACCGGAATGAAGCAGTTCCTGAGAATTATGTGGTCACCACCCTTGACTTGGGACGCCCTACTGGTGCTCAGATTGTTGAGGAGTGTGATAACTCCTTCCTTGCCCTCAAGGATAGATTGTTCAAGAAAGAAGGAAAATATAAGAAGTTGGAAACGAGAACACAAGGCGCACTGGATATGTTGCCAGCTTGTCTCGCTCGGCGGGCGTGATGTACCAGTTGATAGAGCCTCCAGCCAGATATCTTCCTAGAGAGCTCCATCAGCCGCTTCTTGGTAGAGTTGGGGAGAATGGCACAGGAGGCAGATAAATGGGTCACCGGAGTTCGTGCAGAGACAGAGAAATTTATGGAGGACCTTGCCTCTGCCTTTCAGCAGGCCTCTACTATTTTGACACGGATGGATGCGGTGGATCATGCTTGGGGCGATGCCTCTATCTATCAGAGTAAGGTGATCCAACGTCTTGAGGTGTTGAGGCATGTGCCATTGCAGTTGCTGATTGATGGAGGTTATCTGTGCAAAATGACCGACATGATTTCTCTCGTGGTATTCCTTCGTCATTACGTATGGCTTCTTCCGACGCGGCATAGGCTGATTCGTACCAGATACATAAGGCCATGGCCAATATCATAGATGGAGTTCAGAACACCTTTGAGGCCATATTTGCTAGGCGGCTGAATCCTGATGAAGTAAGTTTTGATAATTTGAGGGTTTTGCTGGTTCCCTTCTTCGCAGATGTTAAGACCTTCGTACAAGATGACTTTGAAAATACTGCTACATTCTCCACTTTGATCCAGAACACGCAGGACTCCTTGGCTGCTTGGAGAAAATCTTGTACGAGGCACGAGCATTCAGTCACGGTGTTAGAGTTTCAGTTGGATTGTGTTCCGCCTATTTCAGTTCAGGAGGTTGAGGCCGTACTTAGCAGATTTGTTGAGTTGGCAGTCAGAGAGAAGCCCAATGGGAACACACTACTGGACGAGGATCTTCTAGAAGATTGAATATGGAGCATTTATTGCATTTGCTATTTTTGGGAGTGAGTGGGAATCTTTGATTCATTTAATGTACCACTCCCTATTCTGGCAGTTTTTAGGGTTAGGGCTGAGGTGGCACGATTCTGGCCACTCTATTGATTGTAACCCTAGCCGTCCTTTGGGACTTGGCTAGCTATAAAAGGGGGAGTCCCTCTCATTTGTAAGGCATCAGATTAGATTAGAAGATTAGATCAGTTAGAATCAGAGTAGACATTGAGAGAGCTTTAGAGCTAGATAGTGTAGCTTTGTAGAGCATTTTGCATCATTTGGAGAAGAAAGAAAGTTTTCCCTTTGAAAACTTTTGAAGAGATTGTTGTGTAACACATTTTATGATAATAGATCTTTTCATTGATGATGGAATTCGTCTTGTCATGAAATGCTAGCAAGGTTTCTTCTTCCTTTCGTATCCAAGTAGATTAAATTCATGCAAGTAGCTTACTTCGGTGTGTGGTGTTTTATCGAGATAGCTTCGCTTTATTCCATACCACTAGCGTCTTGTTGATGATAAGTTCGCCTTGCGTGGTCAACTGGAGATTATTTTGTGTTTAACTTCAGTTGTGGTTTACATGCTTATATGCGTTGTTCTGATGGTGTACGTATGTTAAACTATAACTTGAATACCTTTCGCTATCCCCTTTGAAGATTGCACCGATTTTGCTGAGGCTGTCCGACGGAGGCTAGGTGAGATCCGGTTGAAGTCTATTGAAACGAAGCCCCACACATCTTGCATTTAGAGTAGAGTATAAATTTCTTAGGCCTTTCCCTTTTTACTTTCCGTACATTTCTGATTAGTTTTAGGAAAGGAACCACATTGTCAAATCCTACGCGCAAAATCCCCTTCAAATCACATACCCGCTGCTGACTGCAAGAAATCTGAACAATTGTGTAAGTCCCCTCGTACGAACACAGCAATACACATCAACCAAACTGGGTCTATTCGCACTAAAGGAACCTTGGAGTTGAACATGCGAACTTTCTCGCAATCTTAGCGCATGGAATACTTTGATCAAGAGAGAACGGAGTAGCCCCAAACTATTTTGTTCTTCTGCTGTTTGGTATGGTCACAAAAACCGCATCAACAGGACTCAACCCTAGAAATCAACTGGAGGTTCCAACTGGCAGATCACTCCATGTCAACTCGGTCTAACACTTCGACCAAGAACTCATCGATCTCTCTGTCATCTGGCACTTTGATGCTGCTAAAAATAACAGTCTGTTTCTTTAGTTCTCTGCCACTTTCGGTAATTATGTGCACACCATCTTTACATTCTTCAGTCGCCTTTCTCAAACTGGCTGCAATTACTGAAACATTTTCTAACTTAGGCGCCATAGGTGCACCTTCAAGGCTGTCATAAATCAGCTTTTCGAATTCTGCTTGAACTTTTTCCAACTCCACATACGTGCCATCTTCGAGAAGATAATAACACGGAATCTGAACAACGAAGCCACTGACAAGTGCAAGTACTCCAACCACGTCATCCTTGAGTGAAAACAATTTGGAAGAGATCTTCTCACATATTTCTGTTCTGAGAAGGTGCTGCTCTCTCCAAGTGAAGACTTTCTCTTGATCTTCGATCATCTCCAAAGCATCGCATGCAACTGATAACTGAGATACAAGAACACGATCCTTTGCCAAACTCTCTGCAAGTGCAATATCCAGCAACTGAATACCCTGACGGAGTTTATGTGCCTCACTCCTCAACTAATACAAATCTGCAAGAAGAGTTTTACCAGCAGCAACTAAACTTTCAATCCAGTTGTCCACAAGTCTTCCATGACTGACTAACTGATCCAGTTTTCGTTGTTCTGCAGGTGTGCTCTGAGGAAGAACAGGTGCTTTATTTGGATTCCCATGAACAAGATCAGAAATGTATTGATGAAGTTGACTATTTTCAGCTTTGAGTAAAGCCTTATCTTCTCCATCCTTCGTGATACGCTCTTCAAGATTATTGGTAACAATCTTAAGAAGAGTTACATCTGTCTCTTGTGTGGTCCTGCCAAGATTTGCCTTAGTAAATGTAAAGTCACCCACTTCGACTTCGTCTAAGCTTTTACCTTCTGGAGGCACTGCAACCTCAATAACGATCTCTGATTCAGGAGTCTTTTCAATGCGCACTTGTTTCTTTATCTTTTTGTTTGATCTCTTCTGATAAGGCTCACCAAACTCGGACAAATCAAGGTTGTATGACGGTTCACGCCTTTGTCTTCCCAAAGATTTCTCGAGCCAACAAGACTGAACAATATTTTCAATCCGAGGAGAGACTGTCCCTGATGTATCAACCTGTGGTGGTTCAGTTGTCTCCGATCCTGCTTGAACTAGTGTCTCAGGCTCAGAATCTATATCAATAGGCTGTTCATGAGGCGAATTAGGAGGTGAGATGT
>VDFB02344887.1:0-17677 GCA_007258455.2 Sequoia sempervirens | reverse complement strand
GTATAATGGGTGACTTGCTTAATGGCTATAATTTAAATTGCTTGGCACTTGTGACTGTTTACAGCTTGTGTAAACGTGCAAGAGTGTAATTACCAAGTTCTTCTTAATGATCCAAATGTCCTTTTCCAAATTACTGTGATTAATCAAAAGGATTTAATCCTGTCTTGCAAGAACCAATTAATTGAACCACACAAGAGCAACAAATGTGCTTTGATAAATTGAAGAATATCCTTGATATTTCAATTTAAATAATTAGGAAATGACAACATTGGAGACAACCAGATAATGTTTTCAATAAATTTGACAAACAATTGACACCATAATTGGATCACCAGATGAATACATTCTTCTCCATTATATAATTTTAAAAGATTTTACAATACATATCATGATATTTTATTTCAGCAATTGTTCAAACTACCAACTATCTAACCTATTGCTTATTTCTCCTAAATCTAATGAATCTTTATGATATAATTTCACCTTGTATATATACATTGCTATTTTAGGGTTACAACCCTTCACATTATCCGTCTGAAGTAACTTTCACTTTGATGCAACTCTTTGTTGAATTATCTTTGGCAAAATTAAATATTTAATTAATTGCTTATCGGAAAATTAAATACTTTAATCTTCATCCTTTTGTCTTCATAAATGATATTCATCATTTCACAATACTTTTGAGATCTTAATAATCTTCACTAATCCTTTTGCTGGAAAATCTCCCACTTATTCCTTGGGTAAAATAATTACCTCCTCCATGATTCTTCAAATGATTTTAACTTCTTGATGGAAAGTTTTATTCCTTAGTAAAAATATTTGCACTATTAATAACCTCTCAGTGGAATATCATGATTGCACCTTTATTTTATCAAAATAATCTCATTTTGTATTTTTCCCCAATAAATACATTTTTCATGTAACAATATTTTCCCACTCTCGTACTTCTTTTGATGAAAAATATTCCACATCCAAGTATAAACATTTTGTAATTTTCACCTTTAATATATTTGTGGGTAAAATAATTACTCATTTTTTTAATCTCATTGCTAAAAATTCAACCTCCCATGCAAATACTTTACATATCTTACCCTTTATGCCTTTTATGGGAAAAATAAATATCCACCTTATAATTCCCCTGGTGAAAATAATTCACATCATGGCTTTAAATATTTTACCTTATCAGAATACTTTACCTCTCTATCTTCACCTTTATTTGCCTTGTTACTCGAACAATGTAATATTTAAATCCTTTTTAAATCTTACCAAGATTACATTGGTATCATTTATCTTAATTATTTTTCACCACAAGCTTTCCGCGTAACTTGTTTCACTGAAGAGACATTCCACCGACTTTATTTCTCTTCTCGATGAAGTTCCATCGGCATGACTTGCATTGTCGGGCAAAGATATGCCGATGTAGTATCTCTTGCCGATGAATTTAGGGTTTGCCTGCCCGTAAATCATAAGATGATAAATTATTTTCCAAACATAAGTTAAATGTGTCCTTGCTTTCAAATCATCCTTTGAAATTGCATTGTCGGGCAAACATATGCCGATGTAGTATCTCTTGTCGGTGAATTTAAGGTTTGCCTGCCCGTAAATCATAAGATGATAAATGATTTTCCAAACATAAGTTAAATGTGTCCTTGCTTTCAAATCATCCTTTAGAAAATCATCCTGTCCTTTCTTTTTCATGATAAGTTGATTTGGAAAATAGTCTCTGAAAGTTGAGTGAATTCTTGATGTGGGTAACCATAAGATGATTCCTCCTCAGTCAAAGTCACTTTTTAAAAGATTTCATTTCCCCATGATATTTCATTAGATTTCATTTTAAATTGAAGTGAGCATTTATCAAAATTTGTTTTTTTGTTTTTTTAACTTTTTTCACTGTGATGAAATGAGTCAAATGGCCTCCAAAATCACTTTTGAAAATTGCTCAAACGGTCTCCAAGAGCTACGAAAATGCATCAGAATGTTGATTAATGATAGGGTAATATGATTGTAAAATGATTTGGCATGAATTTATTGGGATTGAAAGCTACTCATAATCAAAGTTGTTTGTTCAGCCATTTTTGTAACTGTTTAAACTGAACTAAAACTTGCCAATTTGCCCTTTTGGAAAAATATCAAACGTGATTTTGACAAGCTGTAACTTGGAGGATTGGTTCCTTTAGGTCACATGAACATGTAGGAAAATGGGTTTTTCATAAATCTTCTTCCTCCAAAAAATATTAAAAATCAAACTTGATCACTTTGTAGCTGTTCTGGGAGTGCAATTATGAAACTGTGCAAAATCAGTTTGGAATTGATTTTGCAAAAATATTAAATGATGTCCAAACACCCTAAAAATTGGCATAGAGGTAGATTTTGGTGTATAGAATTGAAGGTACCAATCCGCTTGTGATTATCATCATCCATTTGCTTAATATTCACCCTCAAATTTGACCATTTTAACAGATTCCACTATGTTGACAACAGATTTTCTAGAAAACCCTTCAACTTGTTGCTTCGAAACTTTGTCAAATCAGATCGTATGAGGCTGAAAATTTGTAGAGACACTCACATATGATCAATGAACATTTCTGCAAAGTTATTTCGCTTAAAATTGAATAGATCCAAAATTATAATTTTTCAAAATGTGCTCCTGAGATTGCTTTTACACTTGAATTTTTGAGTGTTAAACTCCTCTTTTTCAATATGGGGACCTAAAATTTACATGAAATTTTAAGTCCCAACACACACTATAGTGTTTTTGCATTATGGCTTGTAGTGACCAAGCCTAGGCCATTCACTGTTGAGCCATAATGTACTCATTTTTTATTTGACATAAAATTGTAATTTCATTTAATAGGTCGATCTCATATAAACTCAACCTCTTACCTCTACAACAACAAACCGTGAGTGAGAAAAATTTCCCATGTACTCTTCAATTGATCAAGCCACAATAAAAATTCCACCATGACGTCTGCGAGGTTGAGGAGGTAGGTTTGTCTAGTTTTTGTGTAAAAATTTAATTAAATAAAAATTTAGGAATTGTTTCGATTCACTATTGTTTAATTTTTAGGAATTGAAAATCCCTCAGCAATTCATGAAAACCCTAGTGAATAACATGGACAACCGAACCTTCAACAAACTCCTCCATCAATTCCTCAAAATTCTCTTGAGATGCAACAAAACCTAATAGGTCAAATTAAAAAAGATAAAAGAGTACTCCAAACATTGATTGATAGGTTGAGAAATCCAATTGGTCCCATCAATTAACCCTTATTACTTCATTGAAATATATTATATCTCATATAGATTATGAGTGGTCATATAAACATGTGGTCAAATAAGGAGGAAGCATGGTAATTTGATGCCACCAATTTATCCTACCAATAAGTAAATGAAAATGAACTATTAAAATATTGTTTGTGTGTATTGTTTATTTATTCGTGAACTAATACGCCCCTACATGATAGTTGCTAGAGGTTCCTTACTCATTGGTACCAACACCAAGGAATAAGGATTTTTTTTTGGGAGAGGTGGTGGATAGTTTTTGACCAGAATTTGTTCAACAATAAGGTCCCACAATATTTTCTAAGGAAACTCTATTGCGAGTTTTTCCTCGATGAGATCTCTAACTACTTTGACATATTTAAGTTCCAAGGTGGAGGTGGGGGCTTTGCACAAGATAGAGAGGGGGCATGCCATGCCTAGAACCAAGCATGAAGACCCCTTTTTAGGCCGAAGATTGAGCATATCATGATCCCTTATGTTGTGAAGGAGAGTTCCCAGTTAGAGACTCTAGATTCCATCAACTCCCTCACACAAACCTTGTTATAGCACACCAAGCCTTTAGCACAAGGTGATGAGGGTGAGGCTCCTAGGTCTCAACAATCATTTCACCTTTACCAAAAGCATTGAGTCTATTTGTGATTATATTTCTAAGGATTTTCAAGATACACATGAAAAAAATTATACATCCATATTGGATGATACAGTGTTCATAGATGACTTGTTGGATATGACATTTGGCATTGGATATGAAATTAATTTTGAATAAGGTTAAATGCAATTTATTATTTCCTTTTGAAATGTAAGATTAACTATATTCATCTATGATAATTGAAATATAATGTAAATTGATTGTAATTAAATTTTAAGGTTAGAGTGTTCATTCTATGTATTTTGGCCCTTCAACTCTTGATTATGCAACCATGTCGATCCCACAAGTATTTAATTAGTAAATAAATAATAAATATAGTACATGTGAATATTTCCTTATATGAATTGTGATCTTAAAATTTATATTGGATAGTGAACATGTGGATGTTGGACCTTTGACGTTAGGACTTGTTAGTGGGAGTGGTCATACAACTTTCACTTAAGTAAGCTTGACTATTTTTAATCATTATGTTTGTAAATAATGATAGATTTTGGTAAAATAAAATTGATTTATTTTTAGTTGATGGCATCAATTCAGACTCCTCCCAATATTCATGGCAGAATGGAGGTGGATATTTTTGTGATAGTTTTTCTTCAATGCCTTTGATAGAGGTATGAGCCAGAGTATTAAATTTCATATTTTGTTTCTATTTTTATCTCACGTTTATTAGTACAAATCTCAATGGTATTCATCTATAGTCTAATTTATTTCTTGATGCTTTCCACAAGGGGTCACAACTCTATATTGTGCACCTACCCCTCAAATAGATGAAGAGAGGAAATGATTGCTTGAGACTGATTATCAGATGGTGTTAAGTGATTATTACCTTATATGTCATTCTACAATTTATTTTTTATATATTAATGTGCATATTTTTTATTGTATTAGGTCATCCTCCAAAAAAATTTAAAGAGGAGGTCAATTCAATGGGTTTGAAAGCAACCAAAGCAAGCCAGCTAGCCTCTCAATCTTCTTAATGGTCAATGGTTATCCAACTCTTCCAACCAATGGAAGGGACTTGTATATTTTAAATTTAATTAGAGTGGAGTTAAAGAATGATAAATTTAAATTTAAACCATTAGATCATGCATCCTTTAATCTTCACCATATGACGTGCATTTACTTATATTCACTTTATGATCTAATTGGTCGTACAGCCTCCAAATTTGATGGCCCACTCTTGGTATAAAACCATAATTTGGTTTTATTTGTTTAACTAGCTGTATTTTAAAATTTTGAACCCTCAAAATGGTTGTAGTAATTATTAAAAAATTTAATATTTTCCTTATTAATGATTACACATTTGGTGTATGGATAGGAGTCTCTTAGAAATTATAGGAAGCATATAAGTCTTTTTTTTTATCATAGAGCTAACGAAATATTATTTATTAGTTTTGACCCTATATTTGGATATTTTATTTAATTTTTGGCTTATTTTGGGCCTAGATGTGCCTACTCTTTGCCTATTTTAATGTTTATATGAAATTTACAATACATTTCAACTAGTATTTTTGAAAATTAGGATTAAAATGGGATCTATAAGGATTTTTCCTCCCATCATAAGTAGAGGCTTAGTTTTTTTTGTATTTCAATGATATTAATGATTAGAGTTGTTGCTAACATTTAATTCAAAAATATCTAAATTACATTTTCTCCTTTACACTTGTAGGTTGATTGATACCAACTAAGATTAAAGTGTTGTAGTTGTAGATTGCATTAGTATAAATAAATTGAAGAAGCATGAGCAATTGATTATGAAGGAAAAAATATGCACTTACAAATTAGGGTCTTAGTTGTAAATGGGATCTTCCCAAATGATTGAGGATAATTCCATGAATAAGAGGGGGTTCCCATTAAGGAAATAATGTATATTAATCTTTGGGGGATAATTATTGACTTTAGAGTGTTTCTAGGATAGTAAAGGATAACTATCAAACATCATAGGGCTATTATGAGGAGAAAAGATATTCTTTAGAATCATGTTACTAGCTATAACATGTTATGTCAAGAAAATTGATAGCTAAAATAAGTTATGCACAACTATAGGGATATTATGACAATAATATCAATGCCTAGAGATAGTCATAAGAACTCTACAATAATCATAAACAAGAGGTGAGTAGTGGTTTCATGCAAACAAGGAGGTGTTTTATCATAATAGTGTCATCAAAATCCACCTTAATTATTTTCATGTGAATCTTTCATGGAGGCATTAAGAGACACAAGTTTTCCTAGCATGAATAAAATTATGCATCATATAGTTATTATGAATTTCATGGAAGATTTAAGGATGGTTATGGAGGGAAAGGTAGATATTCATTATGAATAAGAGGTATATGTGTGATTTGAAGAACATAAGGATTCTAGTGCCTTGAAGATAATAATGATTGCACTATAGTCAAAATCATTATTATTTACATGAATATAGTCACTCACCATTTTAAGACTTTCCATACAATACAAATAAAAACCTAATATTATCCTAAAACATCATGAGTTATTAATGAAGTCACAAAAGGAAATCATGCCATAAATTTTCATTAGTAGGTCATGAATATTGAAAGAAAGTCATATTTTACTATCAAAAAGACTATTACAGTGCACAATTTTGATATTCATAAGGTTATCATTGGGACCCAAGAGATGGTTTTGTACATGGACCCAATGTCCACTTGTAGGTCCAAATGAAACATTTGTAGGTGCCACAAACACTAAGAACTATGTCATCATAATTTGGCAATTTTTTGCTCTCATGAATCTTAAGAGACTACCATGGAATAATATAGTTTGCAAGGATCAAGAGATCTAGGGGAAAATGAGGCCACTAATAGAATTCACCTACCCAACTTGATGTGTTTGTACAGTCAATTTGGCCCCACAATGCATGGAATGTAAAATATGCCTATTGGAAAATTTACACTACTCTCAAATAGCATATTTTATAAGAATGCATTCATTATTGACATGGTCAAATGGTGTCAATTTGACCAAAAATGAGATGGGGTACTATAGAGGGACCTAACATCCACCTATAGGTCTAGAAAAAACATTTGTAGGTTCCACAAACTTTGAGAACTACTCTATCATAGTTTCACATTTTTTACTCTTAGGGATCTTAAGAGATTGTGCCAAAATAATGTAGCTTGGAAGGATCAAGAGACCTAGGTAAGAAACTAAGGACTCTGGTATAATTCACCTACCCACCCTAATATGTTGGCACAATCAATTTGGGTCCACAACACAAGAACACAAAATATCCCTATTACATGTTTAGACTACTCTCAAATGATGCATTTTATAAGAATACATTTATTTTTGGAATGGTCAAATGGTGTTTATTTGACCAAAACCAAGATAGAATATTGTAGAGGTATTATATGTCCACCTTTAGGTCTAGAAAAAAAAATTAGGTGCCACAAATTTTGAGAACTACTCTGTCATAGTTTGGAAAAAAAAATTGCATAGGGCTCTTAAGATATTGCACTAGAATAATATAGTTTGGAAGGATCATAAGACTTGGGGAATAAAATAAGGCCTCTAATAGCATTCATTTCCCACCCTAATTTTTTAACATGATTGGTTTATCCCCATAACACATGGAATACAAAATATGCTTATTTGCATGGTTACACTACTCTCAAATGATGTATTTTGTAGGAATTCATTCATTCTTAGCATTTCAAATAGTGTCGATTTGACCAAAACTAAGGGAGGTTAATGTGGAGGGACCCCATATCCACCTTTAGGTCTAGAAGGAACATTCATAGATACCACAAAATCTGATAACTATTGTATCATAGTTTGCAAATAAAATCTCTTAGGGCTATTAAGAGATTGTGTTAGAATAACATATCCTGGAAGGATTGAGAGACCCAAGGAACAAACTGATGCCTCCCCTAGCATTCACCCACCCAACCTGACATGTTTGCGTAGTTGATTTGGCCCCATGACATAGAAAATGCAAAATATGCTTTTTGTCATGGTTACACTACTCTGAAATGATGCTTTTTGTAAGACTGCATTCATTCTTGGGTTGGTCAAGCAATATTGATTTAATAAAAAACCAAGAGATATTAATGTGGAGGGACCTCATATTTAACTGTAGGTATAGAACTCTCATTCATAGGTGTCACAAACTTTGAGAACTACTCCATCATAGTTTGGCGGTTTTTTTCTCTTAGGGATCTTGAGAGATTGCACTAGACTAATGTAGCTTGGAAGGATTGAGAGACCCAAGGAATAAATTGAAGCCTAATCATTCACCCACCCACCTTTATGTGTTGGAACAGTTAGTTAGGTCCCGTGACACAAAATACAAAATATATTTATTACCATGGTTACACAGCTCTC
The DNA here is from genome assembly GCA_007258455.2 of Sequoia sempervirens. NCBI lineage: Eukaryota > Viridiplantae > Streptophyta > Pinopsida > Cupressales > Cupressaceae > Sequoia > Sequoia sempervirens. The sequence continues at coordinate 9,396 of VDFB02344887.1, read as the reverse complement.
AAATGGTGATTTTACAAGAATGCATATGTTCTTGGCATGGTAAAATGATGTTGAGTTTACCAAAACTGAGAGAAGTTAATATGGAGGAACCCCATATCCACCTTTAGGTATAGATGGAAAATTTGTAGGTTCCATGAACTCTAATAACTATTTCATCATATTTTAGAACTTTTTTTCTCTCAAGGCTCTTAAGATACTACACCAAAATAGTGTAGCTTAGAAGGATTGAGAAACCTAGGGAATGAACTGAGTCCTTTGGTAGAATTCACCCACCTAGCCCAATATATTAGTATATTCAGTTTGGCTCTCTGATGCACACAACACAAAAATGTTTGTTATCATAGTTACACTACTCTTAAATGATTATTTTTGCAAGAGTGCTTTTATTCTTGATATGGTCAAACAATTTCAATTTGACCAAAATTGAGAGAGGTTAATGTGGAGGGACCCCATAGCCAACTATAGGTATAGAAAATACATTCACAAGTATCACAAAATTTGATAACTACTCTGTCATAGTTTGGCAGTTGTTTTCTCTTAGGGCTTTTAAGGGATTGCACTAGAATAATGTGGCCTTAGAGAAGGATTGGGAGACTCAAGGAATTATTTGAGGCCTCTAATATCATTCATTCACTCTAATCAATGTGTTTTCATTTGTAAGTTTGGCCTTATGAAACACAAAACACAAAATATGTTTGTTTCCATGATTATAATGTTCTCAAATGACACCTTTTGCAAGAATGCATTCATTCTTGGCCTAGTCAAAAAATATCAATTTGAAAAAAATTCAAAGATTTTAATGTGGAGGAACCCCATGTCTACTTGTAGGTCTAGGAAAAGTATTTGCAAGTGCCACAAACTTAAAGAGCTAATTTTTCATAGTCTAGAATTTTTTATCTCAGGGCTCTTAAGAGACTATGCCAGGATAACGCATCTTGAAAGGATCAAGAGACCCGAGGAACAAAATAAGGCCTTTGATAGAATTTACCCACCCACCTTGAAATGTTGGCATATTTTGTTTGACCCCAAAATGTATGGAACACAAAATATGTTTGTTGTCACGGTTAGACTACTCTCAAATGATGTTTTTTTCAAGAATGCATTCATTCTTGGCATGGTCAAACAATGTAAATTTGATAAAAATAGAGATATTTTAGTGTGGAGGGACCCCATATCTACTTGTAATCCTATCAATAACATTCATCTGGGTGTCACAAACTCTAAGATCTACTTTGTTATAGTTTGGTAGTGTTTTTTTATCAAGGCTCTTGAGAGACTACACATGAGTAATGTAGCTTAAAAGGATCGAGAGACCCAAGGAACAAACAAAGGCCTCCCTTAGCATTCACTCACCCACCTCAATGTGTTAGAATATTTTTTTCCCATGACACACAAAAACCAAAATATGCTTTTTGCCGCAATTACACTACTCTTAAATGACATTTGTTATTGGCATAGTCAAATGGTGTCAAGTTGACCAAAAATGATAAAGGTTAATGTAGAGGTATCTCATATCCACTTTTAGGTCTAGATAGAACATTCATATGTATCACAAACTCCAAGAACTACTCTATCATATTTTCATTGTTTTTTTCTCTCAGGGCTATTGAGAAACTATGTTGGAATAACATAGCTTCGAAGAATTACAAGACCTAAAGAATGAACTCCTAGCCTTCACCCACCCACCTAGACATGTAGTTTGGCCCCACAATGCATGAAATACATGTTAGAGTGATACATGATCATGTACAATAATAATTAAATATTTTTTTATCTTCTACTTGGGTAACTTGATATACGTTATTTATTTCTTCCTATACTAATATTTTATCTTAATTTTCTTCACCCATGTCAACTTATAACTCGTACCAAATTATAGTATAGGTATAATATGACTAAATATCATAGAGTAATAGGCTACTACAGTTATGTATTTGATATAGGATGGCTAATTTGAAACACATTCAAGCTTATCTTCATGAACTAATCTAATTTATTTGTCTTTTCCAATGCTCAAGTTAGGATCATTATGGAATGTTGACATGAAATTTTCTTCTCCATTGATGTCTTCACATGGCTAGGTACTTGGAAAAGGCTATATTTGTGATGTCAAAATCCACACTAAGCTACACTAAGGGCTAGATTTAGTCAATCATCTAGGGATATTAGCCCGCTTGAACAAAATCTAATATGTTTTACAGCCATAGTATCAAGACCCCATAAATTATTTTCTTTAAAAATTATATTATTGAACTAAAATACATTTACATGTATTACGACCTTGCAAAAATTTACATGTTTTGAATCACTTAGTGTATTGTAAGGAAAATATATAGGAGTATTTTTATAATAATGGATTGGAAGGAACTACAAACACCTCATTTAGTCAACTATTTCAACTAAAATTATCAAATTTGTAATCAATGTATATTCTACAAATTAGTTTGATCACATGCAAGGGAAAAAAATCAGTCAATGTAGTCAAAATTAAATCATGTATACAAGTGTAGTGCCTCAAACTAACCCTTATATAGTTGTGCAATCAAGTTTTAGTTGAGATAAAGGGTCATGTTTGTCAAGTGATGATAATTCCTTAGATGAAGAAGGTGTTAATTAGTCAATTTAAGTTGGGGATTTTAGTCAAAAATGAAAATAAAATGGATACCAAAAGTGAAGAAATTCAAGAGGAGAAATTTTCAAATAATCCAATAGCAAAAATGAATGAAAGAGATGATCAAAATAAGGATGAAAAAAATTCTACAATTCTATTCCAAGACTACTATCATGAAAAATATTTAAGGAGTCTTCTAAATCTTCATTGGATGAACTTAATGACTCTTCCAAATATATACATGATTCACATGATGGATACAAATTTGGACAAGATATCAAAGTTATGATGCCTATAAACATGGATGGAAGTAAGAAATTGAACACACTTTTTGATATGGTTAAGTATATAGTTGTGAATATGATCATTTTATCCAAAATATTCAATATTGAACACATTACAAATAAGGCACATAAAAACTTTACAAACTCATCAAATATCCATCAATTAGGTGCTAAAAATATAAGAAAACTACTTGGTGTTTGGGGAAAAACATTTGAAAATAATGAAATCTTACAAAATATTATTTTATTTCCTTAAGCACAAAGTAAAAATTATTTCCAATATGTTTCCAATAATTTTTCCCAACCCTTACAAAGAAATTGAGTTATACATGTAAACAAATCTACTTGACAATACAAAGTTTTCACTTTTACAATCAATTGCAAGGATCAATTTGACCATTTCTAGATTTAATTTTGTAGGTACAACAAGGTATAGGTATGAAATTTTTAATATATTCAAGAATACCCAAGATTGGATTAACTTCATCTTGCTTTGATTACCCTGCTTTCACCATCAATCAAAAGAATAGGACTGTCAAATAGTCAAAAAAATACCCTACCAACAACCACAAGAAGGTGGAAGAATTTTGGCACCACTAACCTATATTTTAATAAGTTGATAGCATTATAAGATTAGTTTCATATATTTTGAAGTAAATACCAACCTAAAATCAAATAAATTAAAAATTACAAAGCATACTTACAAACTATGTACAAATTCAAATTCATTCTACCAATTCAATCCAACGAACCATGTAGATATGATCTATTCATTATTGTGTTGATTATTGCCTTGTGGTCAGAATAATAAACTTTATACAAGTTCTTATTCAACAATATACCCCCATATTTTATCAATTGAAAATTTGATGCCACAACAAGATTAGAATAATGAAGAATCTTCTTATTTGTGTTAGAGTCATTGAAAAACCACACATCAAAAAAAATTATTGGATACCTTCTAAGACATGTTCCACTAACAACCATTGATCATTTAGGATACTCAATGTCTTCTCCATCAATGATAGGGGCAAACAATTTATTTTTTCCTCAACGGAATGACACAATAATAATTTGTTCTTTCTTCATTATCTTCATTTGTAATAATTGTACAAAGATGTCTTACATTGATTTGTGTATTTAATAATATGAATTTAGTAAACAATACAAAAATACATATAAATAAGATAACTATTGAATTTTATTAAATTATGCATCTATAATACCTAATTGAACTAAATCTAAAATATGATCAAATTCAACTGATGATTTCATCTTCATGAGTTGTAATGCTCCCAAAAGTTGATACATCATAAGTGGGCTTAAATTTCTAGCACACCATTCATCAACCCACTCTTTTGAAGTATGGTCATTCCAAATAAGATTTATACATGGAGAACAAAATAATGGCTTCTACTTTATATGAATAGTCCGTGAACATGAATTTGAGCTTCTAAAAGAGTGGAGATCCCTCAATCTTGTCAATGTACAAAAATCCTCATATTAAATATTAGTTTCATCTACCAACCAAAAAATACATGAACTATAGGCTTACCTTTGTTACTAGACCTATTGTAGCATTACACCATTTGACAGTAAAATTTTGTGTCTATCAACTTTGCACTCTCTTTGAACTTCAACTCTTCTCATGTTAAGGCTCTTCTAACACATTCTCCTACACCATCATGCTCCCCCTTTCCATGCCATACCTCTTAGAAATTTTATATATGTTGAACACCACTCATCTTATATATGGACTTCTCAACAAATAGAACATTTTTGTGTTCTTGAATTGTGATGCACAATTATCTAACCATATGATATGCTAACCAAAGGTGGTGTTCCTACTAGCCAAATTACCATAGAACATTTGAAAGAAACCTTGCGCAAATTATGCAAAATTTGTGTGATCATCATTGACATAAAAATTATATTCCCTCAAGATATTCCTATCTTCATATGTATTTCCAAGTGTATGAATGAACACTGTATGCACAAATAGAAAGTTTGAATGGAGTTGTAGTACTATAATTGAACTTCATTCTATGGTTGCAGTGTATAATTCTTTGTAAATTCTAATATTGAAATGATGGTACCTAGTGGAAATGTGTTATAGTATAACTTGAATTGAAAGTCCCACCTCAAGCTCTATGGGTATGCCTTGTAGACACATACATTTTCTCTAAAAATAGACATAAATTGATACATTGGTATATTTTCACTCACCAATTCATACTTTTTTGCCTCCTTACCATATTTTAGATTGCATGCCACTAACTTATATTTTCTAACATGTTCATTTCTAATTGCATGTGTATTCTCCATATGTACACAATTTTTCAAACATTGCAAGCCACCATAACTATCTTCCAGCCAAATATGATTTATTATAAAATAATTGTCCATCCACTCTTTCATATAAATTTTGCAAAATGAAATCTTTTGAAGATTTAGGTGGGGCCTTTATCATACACTCCTACAAAATTTCATTAGTTTGTAAAACTACACATATGTCTGGATAAACATCATAATTATTAGACAATTCAATATGTGCTCTACAACAAGAAGTTGTATGCGTGATTTATTTGGACATGAAAAAAATTATATCTCATGCCTTTGAATATTTTTTATTTGAGGATACATCTCTATAAATTTGGACAAAAATTGTGTTTGATTCATATCCAATTTTTTTTTGGATGTGGCTCACAATTTCAACAACCAATTCTCTTTTATACAAGATATCTTTGATTAGGTGATAAAATTGTGCTATTTTTCTAAAATTCTTCAATTAGGGATCTCAGGGCTTCAACTATAAATTTATTTCTATGGGAGTCTATTGGAACATGGCTTCTAGTGTTGTCATTGATGGCAACCTAAGTCATTGATCCAAATCTCAAGACTTTAGTATTTGACCATACCCCAAGACAGAAAAAGAATAGGGTATTCGACTGAAGTTGAATCTGTCAAGTGGTTTGCATTACCAATTTATCAGTTTTGGTTGTGGATCTCAAGTAAGGTCTTTGGGTATATGAAATGTCTTACTATTGAGTCTTTTGCTGTCACATCAATCAATGTACAAGTTAGGAGATCTGGTTGTTTGACTTTCTGTTCATCAGTGCTTGAAGGCCGACTAAGTGAATGTGGGGTGTTGCAGATGTTTAAGGCAAAATTGTTTAAGGTATTTTTGTGTTGGAGATTTTGTTTTGGGTCCTCACTATGCTGTGGTTGACTTTGATAGATGCACATTAAATGTTCATGATTTTAGCCGACAATTGGAAAATATTTTCTATTCTATTGAAGCCGACAAATAGCGATTGAATCCTTGCGGCGTATATATATATGAGATCGGGTTAATTCCATTTTGCGGCCATGTGAGTGTTCAATAGGTAGTTTAATGTGTGCGAATATCAAAAGAGTAGTTGAGCGATTTTCACTTGTACAGAAGAGGATTTAGTGAAGCGAATTAAGGAAAAGCAGAGCAAAGTGTAGAATCTAGTAGAAGGTCTGAAATCTGATCTATGAGCCTAACCGGAATTGTAACCAAGAATTTGTAGATGTTATCTTCTTAGTTCAACCTTTTTAGTGTAATGCAAATCTTTTGTAAGGTAAATGAGCTCTCATTCTTGAGTAGCAGCCTCAGGGAAGTAGGAAGTGTGTGTGTATCTCCCTTTTGTAAACACTTATATTTGAGTACCTCAAATTGTGGATTGACCTCCACCATGCTTTCCCCTAAAAAAGAGTTTCCAATGTGAAAAACCTTGTGTTAAGTGATGCTATGGATTATTGTTTTATGTTCATGCATCTTTTCTTTGATTGAATGTTATACACTTGAGAGTTCAATTTAATAAAGTTAAAAATTGCACAACACCTGATTCACTCTCCTCATGTTACTTGAGTCCAACGTAGTCTACTAGAGAATGACCATATTTTATTGTTATTTGGGTCCTCGACTCTTTCATGTCATTCAATGGCTTTCATTACTATTTTTTTCCATTTATTTTTAGTGTTTGAATTGTTTTCCTTATTAGGAGAGCTTTCTTTGTTTGATTACTTACATTTTTTTATGTAATTATATACAATGCAGCATTAATATCTTTGGTGTGTGAGGTTGAAACCACACTTTCATATGCATTTATTAGATTTTTTACAATAGATTTTTCACTATTAGTATCCAATTTTCTTAGGGCAAGTATCTTCATTGTGGGTCTAAACTTAAGATTTATCTTCATTTCAACAAACAATTGACATCTTATTTCATTTAAATTTTCAAAAAATAATTTTCATATTTTATTCATATTTCTTCAACAAGTACATTTGGGAATCTTATCAACCATTTGTTTTAAAAAATTCTCATCAATTTCAATTAAAAATTTAGGTTTTCTATGCAAAATTAGAAGAGGTGTTCTTAATGGTAGACTTACCTCAATATTTAGAATATTTATTATCTTTTGAATATTTAGCATGTTTATTATATTCTCAATTGGTGATTAAGGAATTTGTTCAATATCATCTTTAGATGGGAAAGATGACGTACCTTCAACTCTAAGATTCAATTTCATCATTGCATGAATATTTGAACATTTGTCACCTTTATTTCTCCAAGTTCTTATATTTCATGCCTTGTGATGCAAGAGCATCTTGGGTTGTGAGAGCAATCTTGCATCAACCAAAAGAATGCATTTTATTTTTTATATTTTCCTAAGGTTTGGTGGATGATTTATTTAATATGGTAATTTGAAAGGTTAGAATAAAATAAATATTAACTTATCACCCTTTTATTATTTTATTGCAAATTCTGGGAGTGGAGATAATTTAGGAGGGAACTCTAAGAAATTGTCAATTTTTAAAAATTTACAAAAATATACTTGGGTGTGAGATTTGGAGGGAGTTATCAGTTTGAATGATGCATTTATAAATCTAATTCATTCATTCATGAAAATGTGGGCACCCAAGGTGAGTTGGCATGAGTTACATTGGAAAATGCCTAAAATCTAGGAATTGACTCCCATTTTTGACAATTTTGGTGGGAGTGGATTTATGAAAGAATTTTCTATATTATGGAAGGTTTTTGGGATGGATTTTTGAATTTTTTTTCCCAACTTGGTCATGGCTTTTTGCTAGTGAAGCTTTGGGAGCTTGTTTTTGAAGATTACAAACAATTTGGACTTGGTTTTGGTAGCCATTCTTGGCTAGATTGTGAAGGTTGTTGTTGTAGGTGTGGATTTTCTTGGAGAAGGTGGAAAGGATGTTTTGTTTCAGGTATGAGGGTTTGAAGACAGAAATATAAGGTTATTATATTGTTGTGTAAGACAGGAACAACTGCAAGTTGAAGATTGCCACTATAGGTTGTGGGTTGAGTTTGTATGTGAAGGGAAAGAGTTGTTTTTTATGTAGTTTGTTAATTTCCTATAATATATCAGTTTGAGACTCATTTATATTTTTTTACATTAGTACATGAGACTGATTTATTTGTTGTAATCAGATTTCAAATGGTTTTGTATGCATTTCTAAAGTTTGGGAAAACTATGAAGAAAAGTTGAATATAAAATCTATGATCTTGTTGTAGATTTCTACACATTAGTTTTTGTTCTTGTTGAAGTGTTTTATTTCAGATTTGAAGGGAGAGTATCCCTAATTCATCATTGGTATCAAAGTTGGTTGTTCCTAAGTGTGCAGGCAAAAGCCCCAATGTGAGGCAGTTTGCACCAGGACCTACAGGTAGAGAGTGAAGCAGTTGCAAAGAGAGTGTGGAAAAGTGTTTGAAAAAATGTCTTGGAAGCCAAGAGAATGTTTTGTGATGAAAAAATAATTTCTAGAGCCACAAACAGAGAATCAAGAGCCCATCCAGAGGAGTAATTTATTCCGAACAAGGTGTAAAGTGAGTGGGAAATGTTGCAAAGTCATTGTTGACAGTGGTAGCACCAATAATATTGTATCTGAAGAGATGGTAGACAAGTTGAAATTAAAAAGAATCAAGCATCCTAGACCATACTATATTTCTTGGTTGCAAGGAGATTGCCAGATATGGGTAAGTGAGCAATGTGTGGTTGATTTTCAAATTCGTAGATATAAGGATGTGATTGTATGTAATATAGTACCTATGGATATATGTCGTGTTTTGTTGGGTAGACCATGGTTGTAGGATCGAAGAGCTCTACATGATGGTAGGAAGAATACATATAGCATCATAAAGGATGGGGAAGAATATTGTTTGAATCATTTGCAGGATAGGCAAGAGGAAGTGGCAAAAGAAGTTCTAGCAAATAATAAGGATAGAAGGGAAAACAAAATGGGAAGGGTTGAATCGTATTGTTCTTTTGGTACTGATATGTTTGTAAGTGAAACTTTGTGTGCAGGGAAGAATGATGAAAACGAAAATGTGAAATCCTTGTTCAAAAGGATAAAGAGGGAAAAGAAGAGGAAAGTGCAGCAATGATTAAGGATGATGAGTGTCCTTTGGAGGACTTGAAAGTAATGGAAAATGAAAGTACAGCTAAGAGT